>VZTM01007285.1:0-18643 GCA_013400555.1 Jacana jacana
AAGGTTTTGCACAGATTTTTGAGCTCCTTTCAACAGCAGAAATTCTTGTAGCTGCCCACTTCCACCCCGCTATTGCTCGTTCTAAGCATACACTGGGAAACTGTCAGCCATAAACATCCAACCATCCAGCAGTCACTAAAAAAGTTCCTTTTTCTGAAAACAGACAAAGGAGAATCATTATCATAAAGGCCCTATTATGAGGAAAGAAATTTGTCATTGCACTAATGTTTCTCCTGATAATGAGAGATGAAGAGTCTTTCAAAAGATGTCAGAATAGTACCTGGCCAGTTGGAGCTAAAAGCATACTGACAGCTTCAGAAAGTCAGCATCAAGCTATATAGTGAGAGAAAGCAAGACTCTATGAACCACCCAGAAAAGTCTTATGCATTTCATCTGGTTTTTGCATAAGTGACAAGATTTACTAGCCAGCTGGTAAAATAATGAAGGAAAGAGGCTAGTAAAACTATAGAAAGCTAAGAGAGACTGCTTTGTACTAATTAGAAACAACGTGCAGTCTGATGACACTTTATAGACTTCAATTACCATACGCTGCAGGAAGGAGCTTTCAAACATCTGTATGATGATTATTCTCCTCTGGGATGTCATTTACAGTGCAAAGTATTAAAAACAGGGCCAAAAAATCAATTATAATCTTCGTAAATGAGCATATTCTTGATCTAAGGGATTTGAACTGGTGTGTGGAAATTGGCTTTAAAAGGAGAGACAGAAACTGATTTGACAATGAAAAGCAGGTAGCAACCCCCCCATATCTGATTTACACAGAATTAAACTTAAGGATCGTTAAAATAATAATTTTTGTATAAAGTGCAAGAACACAAACCTATTATTAGAAACAAGCCTAACAAAGCAATGGCCAACCACAAGCGAGGTTCAAGCAGAAGCTTTTTTTATTTAATTTTTTTAGGTGAATAACCAGAAATGCTGCCTATTGATCAGGATAACTTAGATAAGTGAAGATATGTACACACTAGGCAGGAATACAAAGTTGGATTTTTTATTGTTGTAAATAATTATTTTTATATTTACATAGAAAAACACAAATATGAAGAAGTAACAGGGAGAACAGGAAGGAACCACATTATATGATAGCCAATGTTATTTCAACTTGCACTATTTAATACACGATTGCAGAGAATTAAGGTTTTTTCCCTGTAATCAAAAGAAACCAAACTAATGTAGAAAAACATAACCTAACAGAGAAAAATCTAAAAATATAAAATTTACCACTGTACAAAACAACAACAACCAACAACAACCAAAAAAAGGTTGTTTGAATGGACTGAAGGTTTTCTTTTTTCATTTACTGATTTTCAGACACGTTTGTTACCTCAGAGAAGATGCTTAGAAGGTAGGTGAAAGCAAATGCTGAGTTTTATTCAAAAGCAAATGGGAACAGCAATGGTCAACTACAGAAAATGGCTAGAAAATTATAATCTTTAAGACAGTACAAAATCTGTCCATGTTAACCTGACTTTGCAGATCACTGATATGATGAAGTACCATGAGTATTTTGTACAGGCAGTAAGATAAATATAATTTTTTCTCTTGGAGGCAAAACTTATTTGCCTTTGTAAGGGTAATGACCTACCAATATATTGCTGTACTCAAAGAATATTTCAAAGCATGAACTAATGCAGAGTGCAGATGCTTGCTGAGTGATGCCAAAAGCATGCTATTTCAGTGCTCTAAAGGTTGTCTCCTAGTAATTAAGGAGGTACTAACCTAAGGTGTTGAGTTTGACCTTTGAAGCCCTAAGCAATCTGGAAATCTAGCCAAGAGACCAGGCTTTCTGGGCATTTTCCCTCTCTTTCTTCTTTCCTTTTGCTTTTATAGTGATGATTAGAGAGAANAAGGGAGGTTATATGAAGGCAAGGGAAGCTGTCAGACCCCCTCTGACATTCTGTCATTTGGTCAGACAGGACCGGGACCTATTAAACACTCATTCGAACTTCACAGCTCATTTCTCCTGGTGGGTACCTGGGGAGAAACTATGAGGATATCCTGGAAGAGACATTTTATGAAGCTACCACTCAGTTTTGTAGGAGGCTACTACACAGATGAGCAATTTTAAAATGATAGGGTGATTATTACAGTTAAGGCAGCCCAGAACACAGGACAAGATCCCAACCAGCTGTGTACAATCAAAGGTGGAGGATGCTTTCGCAATCCCTTGGCCTCTTCATTGCCATGGAACACCATGGCTGTCACTCGTGTTCTGGAAAAAGGAACTGCACAATGTATTTAATATCATGTACCCCACAGCATTAAAATAAAGTCTGAACTTCACATGAAAATTCCAGATAACTAGGCTAATGCAGGATGTCTGCAGCAGAATTTCAGCAGCACAGCGGTCTCCAAAGCTATTTTGAGCAGCAGCAACTACTTAAGTAGAATCAGCGAGTGGCCACATTCTGCATTGTTGGGAATAACAAAGCTTGAACACCTCTAACAGGCTACCTAGGGATTACTTTAGCTAAATGCAGCTTTGTTATCAAAAAAGAAAAGGATTTTTTTCAGCCTGACAGCACCATAAAAAACTCTTGTTCGTAGCGAATGACACACGAACAGAGATTGGCGTTTATAATTTTATGCTGGTTAAAGACTCATTCTTGCTCCCATTGAACTAAATGAGGCAAAACTGCCATTGATTTCAATCAGATTGTCAGCAGACCTTAAAGATACTAACCATCAGCACTTATTAATATGGAATTATCAGTGGAAAACATATTGACTGGTTGATCTAAATACTTTATCCTCATTCATCAAAACGCTTACTCCAAATGAACAAAGACAGAAAACTGAACCCAGACCAAAGGTCATGCTGAACTTACAAATTGCAATGACTGCAGACACACATTTCCAGCAGCAGCAGCAGCATAATGTGAATTGCACCCAGTCAAACCCATGGACATAATATGAAACAGGAAACACACAGCACACTCCCCCCCCTCAGTTTCCCAGCAGTTCAAATTCTGCCTCAATCAGAAACATCCTCCACCTATTCACATAAAAGATCAAATATCCATAAAAATAATTTCATACCACTGGCTACTTATTTGCTGAAGACCTTTAAAAATAAAAGCCAGAATCAACTTGTGACTATAAACGCTACAACTCTCATAAAAAGCTCTTAAATTCCCTTAGTATTATTTTTAACTTCAGAGAAATAATTAACATACTATAAAGGAAAAAGAGAGTGGTAAAAATTCTGAATTTAATTATGTGAATGGTATTCTATATACACTTAATTGCATAGCAGTAACACAACCACTTTCATTACTCTTTATAGCTTCAGATGCCCATTAGCACAATCCCCTAGGTTCCTTATGAATAATTAGATTAGGAAAGGGGGACTCTCTGATGAAACGCAATAGGATGTGATGCTTATGAAACAGCACATCTTGAATCCAGATGCTGACATGACAATATCATGAAGAGCTAATTTGCACATCCAAATTAATACCATCATGATGATAACATAAAAGAAAGATACGCATATAAAATAAGCCACAGAAAATAATGTCAAAAAGAATTGAGGTACTTATATTACAAAAATACATCCTTTTGACATTTTCACCCAGTTGGAAAGGTGTAAATAGACTAAATGTCATATTCATGAGCACAGAGCTACTTAAGCAGACTTACTGGAATTTAATCCACTATTTGGCAACACATGGGCAAGCTGTTTAATAAATAGTTATACCCATCAAACATGTGCAGCACTCACATAAACAGGTGAATTAATTTCATTACATGTTATTAAACATCTGTTTCTATTTGATCCACTGAATGCCTTTGTATTGTTTGGTGCTTCTTAGGTATATACCATTAACAAAATCAGTGGTGATATATATTTTTGAGGGATTGCTACATGGGGCAAAATAGACACAAACAAATGGGGTTTAAATAATATTTTAAAGAGAATCAGATATTTCTGCAGCTGTCATGAGTTATCTGTCTGCATATTTATATGTCTGAATAGTGAAGAAATATCTCCCTCAGATCCACTTAGCAGAAGGTCATGGGATCTTGGTGGAAAGGTAAACAGTTTTCTTCCGTAGTTCTCCTTCATGTAAAGTTTAAAACACGAATATGCATGTTACGAGGCAGACTCTACCTCCACAAGGCTACTTGAACACAAATGCCAAAGAAGTCTCCTCCTCTACGCATTTGACAGCATGTAACGTACATTTGAGAACGTGTTCTGTCAAGGGAGAGCACACTAGTGTAAGTTTTCAACTTAAAAAAAAAATAAATAAATCCAAAATCATATCAAATCATATCAAGCTGATGGGATCCCTTTAGAATAAAGAAATACATAAACTCAGAAGACATTATCATACTGCTGAAAAGGATATGGTAGAAACAGAAGGATAAAAGTGAACAGATGGAACACAAGCAAGAGACAGAATCACAGAATCTTCATGGTTGGAAGGAACCTTTGAGATCATTGAGTCCAACCGTAACAAAAAATAATACTCATAAAAAAAAAAGTAAAACCCCCCAAACATACACCCCAGAAAAGCACACCACCACCACCACACACTGACAACACCACACCCAAAAAAAACCCACCATAACAACAACCACCACNTTAAATACCTCCAGGGATGGTGACTCCACAACCTCCCTGAACAGGCTGTTCCAGTGCCTGACCACCCTCTCAGTAAAGTAACTCTTCCTAATATCTACTCTAAACCTCCCGTGCTGCAACTTCAGACCATTTCCTTCTGTCCTGTCATTATTCACTTGGGAGAAGAGGCCAACTCCCACATCTCTACAACCTCCTTTCAGGTAGTTGTAGAGGGTAATGAGGTCTCACCTCAGCCTCCTCTTTTCCAGACTAAACATGCCCAGTTCCCTCAGCCTCTCCTTACATGACGTGTTCTCTAGACTCCTCACCAGCTTGGTGGCTCTCCACTGGACACGCTCCAGCAATTCAATGTCCTGCAAGCAAAATACTGGAGGCATAAAGACCTGATAAAGCAACAATTTGTGCAAGCAATCATTTTAAATTTTCTTATGACATAAGGGAAAGAAAAACCTCATTAAATGAAAGAAAATACTGAAAGCTAATAATAAGAATGTTCTACACTATGTATTCAGGAATCTACTACAAAACTTCACTGAGACAAGGATAGGATTCAAGAGAGATGTATGCAGGTAGGCACTTACCCACAGTTAGCACTAATTACAATAAAAGTTTACAAACTGGGACAGAAAGATATATTTTTAAAAACCCAGAAGAAAGAAACAAACAAAAAAAATCCTGCTAAAAAACAAAAAACCCAAAACCACTCCATATCCTCACAACAATAAGCTCAACATTGTAGAAAATAAATCACTCTTATAGAAAAAACGATACCCACTTGGAGATAAGTGGCATGCTAATGGGGAAGGAACAGCAAACCTTTCCACTTCGCATTTGGATAGTTATGATGAAGCACACATTATTTTCATACATAATATTACACCTACTACATGAAGCACAGGGTGCTTCATTATTTATTCTAACAAAACATTGCCTTTTAAAAGCTTTAATCTGCCAGCTTCTTCCTTACCACATCCCAACAGTCTTTGCTTACTGAGATTGATCCAACACTGTTCGAATCACTAGGAGTTCCTTTCAGGGACTTCAAGGGAAACAATATCAGGACCAAAATCTATGAGTAGAATATGTTAACAAAACCAAAAATCAAATAACCAGCAAGAAAGACAGGCAACAATGCGGTGAGGAAACATATGTGAGGCATAAGTGAAAGCTTTTATTGCTATATGAAAGCATTTTCAGGAGCTTTTGCCACCAAAACCCTCATGCTTCCTGTACTTATCTGCCTGGTCTTTTGTCACCTCTTGCTGTGCACTGTCTAAGTTATAAGAATACCGTGACATGTTTATTTTAATCACCTATAATGCATCATACACTCTTTGTGGCACTGAAATGAATAAATAACATAAGGCCTTTTATTTTGAGGAGACACAACTAACTCGTCTTTGTCACAACTGATGTATGTTGCACCAACCCAAATGAAAGACAGCCTCAATTCAAGGTAGTCCTTCACTTCAAAGGCAAAATATTAAAAAATATATATCTTTTAAAAGCTCCCATGTGTCACCCTTAAGCTAACAGTCAACAGTCTCCCAATGCATAAATTCACAAAACACATGCCTAAAACCAGAGCTATCATGCTAGGTTGTCATCATTGCCTGCCTGCCAAGCAGTCTGTGCTTTGCAGCAGCACCGAGACCCAAGCGGTGCAAGCGGATGACAATTTAGTTCCCTTATTCCCTCGTCTGCTTTCCTATAATTCCATGTTATGTGTGCAGGGGTTGGAAGTTCTGTCCCAACATGTGCTGCTCCTGAAACACTGACAGCTGATTTAGGATGGTTTTGGTAGACAATGGTTTCTGAAGTTACATTAGCCTAGGTCTGCACAATAATTTATATGCTGGTAAGATCTAACTGAAGTTAGACTTTTTTATTTATTGTTTTATATTTATTCTTTTATTGCTAAGTTTTCTGGTGGAAGGGTCTCGCATGATATGAATTATATATTACTAGAACTCAATAAAATCAGGAGATAAGATGCACTGTACCAAAAATCTGAAGGACAGAGATACTATCTTAGGACGACATCTCAAAACAAAACATGATAATTCCTGGAATAAGAAAATTCAGGTGGGCAGTTTCTGGGAGACATTTTAATACCACTGTATTAGATACCAAAAAATACACTAGGTAACAAATGGTAAAAGAGCTCTGGAGCAGGCCCTAAACTTGTCAGTATTTTCAGACCAGGCAGAGGACCGATGGCAGAAGACACTACCACTGTGGCAACTACCACTGTCTGGCAGAGCTGGGATATCACATGGCATGGATGTTACATGTACTCTCTTAATATAGTAGTTTTGAACACAAACCTTTTAAAGATACTTAAAGTTAATAATGGGACAGGAAAAGGATAATGGAAGGTCAGTTTTACTGCTACTGCTCTTCCATCCTAGCCACAGTCTCTTCTTATGTCTGTCTAGCAGCTTCACACAAGAACGTTTATGCAGGTCTTTTTTTAATATAAAGAAATAATGCATAGATAAGATTTGCAATAAAGCTCATCATTCATTCTTCCTCACTAGGCTCTTTATTACCCTCATTAATATTGCTTTTCTGTCTACAGACCTGTGCCTTCAAGTGCTTCTTCATCTTTAATTTCTCTCACCTGAATAGGCCTGTGGGACTTATCACAAGGGTAATATTAAGTATGTTCACATGACTTTCCAGCATTTTTATGTAGGCATCTAGTCTCTGACTAGCAGAGATCATATCTGGAGTTTTAACTGTCCTTCTATGGGAATCAGCTAAATACATACTGAAAGAGATGCAAATTTGCCTGATAGTAATAACACTTCAGTCTATTTAAGTGCATTCACAGTTCTCGGTAGGAAGAGTTGTTATTAAAAGAAACTCTTGGGAATCTATAGGTAAATTTTCACTGAAGCTCCTGCATCTTCACAGCCACCTAGATTTTATAGCTGCCTAAACACCATGCACAGTCAGTCTTAAAGACTGAATCTTTAGGTTGTCATAATATCCTGCCCTGAAATAAAAACAAATAAACTTTAAATAAATAAAAAAAAAAACTCAAAAAACCAAACTACTAGCAGTGGAGAAAAAAAAATATTGTTTCCCATCTGTTTAAAGGAAAAAAAAAGGTGTATTAGAAGAGCTATTTCACAAGTCCTCAGCTCGATCTGGAATTGGAGAAAAAAAAAAAAGTGTTAGTTGATGAATTACAAGCTTAATTACATCTGGGATAAGACATTTTAAAACCCAAAGGAAAAATGATTTGCTGAATGTCAGTATGCTCAGATGCCCACCAGCGAGCAGTCCCTCCTCTATTGCAGGGTTTCAGTGAAGACAACATACATGTCAACCACAGTAGAAGAAACACAAACTAATGAAACTGCGTGTAAGCTGTAATTACACTGTCTCAGTGAATGGCATTTGGGGTATTGTGAACAGATTGTACATGTTAATTCACACAGGGCTTAATGAAGCATTCCCTGTTCTACAAACTTCACCTCTTGATTTAATTAACCTTCATACCTATACATGCACTACCTACCAATCATAAATGTTGGAAAGCCCTTAAATAAACTGCAATGCTTTCAAGCTACATTAGAAAAGTAACAGAGGTTCAGTTTATGTTCACTTTGGCAGCCGAACTGCAGGCAACTTATAAGGGTCTTGGGTGATAAAAACTCAGATGGCAAATTTGGCCCTAAATCAGCTCTCCCAAAGACAAGCCCTAGTCCTACTTTGAGGGACCGCAACACAGCAGAACCAAATCCTTCACAACAATAAAAACTAAGATTTTACTAGAAGATAAATAAACATTAAAATAGTATAGGAGGCTTTGGATATTAAGATATTTTGCAGAACCGAATAGATGGCTGACTCACATCTTAGGTGATGGCAGAAACTGCTGCCCCTGTACTTTGAGGGACCAAACAAAAAGAACTGTGTGTCATGAAGGCAACTCAATGGCACAGAGCAGGTGCAGCTTTGCATGATACAAATATATAAATATATAAAACTACTTCATTTTGACCAACTCTTAAAAATGGAAAGAACACTCATCATTGTTGTCTTGAATGTAAAAATCATCATTTCGGAGACCACAGCAGCTAATCTTTAACAAGTTTAGGACTGAGCTGGCTGTTTACCCACATCCCACAGACTCCCTTTAGCCTACATCTTCATCTTTTCCAGGACCACAGGGGCTGCACTTTCCGGTCTTGCAGTTTTGATCAGCTTTAGAGCCTGAATTACATGAATTCTCCGCTCTAGTCATTTATGGGAAAACACTGGGGCACTGCAAATAAATGGTGCTTTCCTGCTGACTTCAAAAGAGTGAAACATGCACCAAGCACAACCACTCATTTCATTATTTCCTCCCATATGAGCACAAATTCCTGCTCAGACTCCAGCATTCAAGGGCAGGTATCTAGGAGTGCAAAGGGAGGCTCTGTTTACTCTCCTCTTCTGGTGGGAACAAATGAAGAAGCAGGGAAACAGCAAAGCCTCAAATCACAGTTTTCTGTACTTTGAGGGACCAAATAAAAAGAACTGTGTGTCAGAAAGGCACCTCAATGGCACAGAGCTACCAGGGCTGCTCCCAGCAGGTAAGACTCAGCTGAATTTATTTCACCAAGGTTTAGTAGCTGTGTAAACAACAAAGCAAAATCGACACACTTCCTCCAATTCCCTTCCCCCCTCAATTTACATAATATACTTAATATTTTACTTCATTAAAAAATCAAGTTGAAATCACTTAATGCAGAAATTAGAAAAACACTCAGTAGTGATTTAGAGAATAGAGGCTGCATTGGAGGAATATTAGTAAATTCTTCACAACAACGAACAAGTGAAAGCTGCAGAGATAATATATGTGAATCTCCAAAGTCATTTTAATAGTATCTCTCATAAGAAATTAATCTGCAGAAGTTAGCAAGCATGACACAGAGGAGGAGAACCAGTGGACTGGATAGAATTTGGCTGAGGGATAAAAAGGAAAGTTTGCCAGAAAATGAGGACTCTGTTTGCATTTTAAAATTGAATTCATCCAGTGCTAAAGACTTAGATTACAAGCAAAAGAACTACAAAGACCTCCCCACAAGCCTATGAAGCAATACAGATTGCTTCTTTAAAAAGAAGAAAACCAAAACCACATAATAATAAAGTAGAAAAAAAATCAGCAAAAAGCAACAACATTTATGGTTACATTCTGTCACTCCAGAAGACAGATTTCAAGGAGGGGGCAAAAACCTTTATAATAGAGGCCATAAAGCAGGATTTTTAAATTAACTGGGGATTCAGCCAACCTTGACAACTTAAACAGAAGGTACCAAGCCTGTCCTTTTCCTTCATGGGGGCTATGCTATTTGGTTCACGTGAGAATCTCACCAATGTCAATGTCATTTTGGCACAAAGGATAATAATAATTGTATTTATGATATATCCCTCCAAGGCAGCATGCAAGATCACTCAAGCAAGTTATGATACACTATAATACATGAAAATATTTAATATATTTTAAACCTGTACTTACAAATTCTCACTCCAGTAGGAAATTTGCAGCTACCATAAAGCAATATAGCATTTGGTCTGGCACCATCTTATTGATGCAACCAAATGAACAAGTGTGCTGTTCATCATAACGTAAGAAGAGGAGTAGCTAAGCACACTTGCTCACCTCCCCACTCTGCTGCTAATTATTCAGCCTTCACATTTGTTATTCTCTCCCTAACCCTCAGCTCTTGGGTTCTGGGTGTCTGGTAGCAATTTGACCCTCACGGTACCAATAGAGAAAAGAAATATTGCGATGCCACACTCCAGTGAGAGCAGGGACACAGAGCAGGATGAATGACACTGCTGCCATTTGTGTTGAACCATTGGGGGAGCATTTGGCTGGGGACACACTTGGATCCTGCTGTGGTGGTATTGCAGAACCTATTGGCAGATGGAGCATCACTGCCCAGAGTGGTGGCTCAGTTGACAGCAGGGACACTGAAGGTCCCAATCCGGTTTTGCCTCTCACATGGTAGAAAGTGAAATTGGAACCAGCGCCTTTGAACTCCCCTGGGATAAGTCCAGAACAACTCCTCACAGGTCAGAACTTGTCTCAACACAAGCAGAACACAAAAAAGCACCACCATTTCTCCCCCTCTTCCACAGCATTACTGAACAAGGTGGACACTCACAAGGCAGCTTCACAGAAAGCCCAAGGTCAGGGAATTCGCTAAGAATCTGAACACATCTTCAGCCCAGGACCTTCCACAGATTCAGTCAGAGTTTGAGCCCACTTGAACCAGAATTAAGTCAGACTTGTGTGACTTTATGTCAAGGGAGAAGCAGCACTAACTTTTTTTTAGAAACCTCTAAAGACCATGTGGTATTTGAGAACAGGCATTCCCTTTCCCTGAGATTTAGACAATGAGCATAGTCTAGACTGAAAAGCAATACATTACCCAGGAGTTTGCAATCTGGGAAGCCACAGGGCAGAAGCTGATCTTCTGGGGGATGTTCCCTTGTGCTCTCCCATCCTCCTTGCACAACTGACTCACAAACACCCCTCACCGTACTTCACATTGCATGAATGTTGCTGCTACCCAACCAAGAAGGTAAAGCTGCTGCTACCATCTCACTCACTGAGACTCCTCACCAGATGTACACAACTCTTGAAGAGCAGCATGAGCAGCCAGGCTGCCACGGCAGGAACCTGGCTGGGTGGCAGCTTGCCACAGTAGTACTTCAATGTTCTAGTCTGTACACTATCACAACTATGAATAGGTCCTGAAAGACCAAAAAACATCAAGGAAATGGTCAAAATGTGGTGATAAAGATTCTTGTTCAAACTGGTTTTTGCAATATTGAGAAACTAGCTATAGCTTTTACAAACATCAACATGAAGATGTAGATTCCTTAGGGTAATCATTTCCTCAACAGTAGTCTGAAATTCATGTCTTGTCTGGAACAGTGAAAGAGTAATACATAGCGTATCATCCTGGATTTATAAGAATTTTGAACTGAACAGGTAGAGAATTAAGCTCATGGCAACTTCAACACCCTCGGTTTCTAGTAACTGCAAATAAAGGAAGTCTCTCTGGAGCTCTCCTGGGCAGCACATTGGGTTCATTGGTGTAAAGGCAGGGTGTTAACAGCAAGGACAGCAGCCTGTCTCATTTCTTACAAAACAAAACTCCAGATGAAAAACATACCATATTTCTTGTACCGCAGAAAATACCGGTGCCTTCTCAGTTTATAATCAGATCCATTTAAAAGTCTGAAGTTTTAAACTAATTTATGGCCCCAGTTCTCCCATATTTACTGTTAGGACAAAACATAAAGCTGATACAGCTGATACCTGGGTTCACTAAAAAGGCTTTTCAAAGCCCTAACTAAAAAGCCTTTTTCCACCTTTACTGGTAGTTTTACAGATCTTTTTCAACGGTTAAACCTAGATTCCCCTTTCTTGCTGCTGTCAACAGCAGGAACAACAGGTGTTTGGTTTTTTCTGGGACTCTGAAAACTTAGAGGCCTCTATCTGCCTTATATCAGATGCTCCACAAAGGAGTCCTCCATTGCTTGTGCACCCTAAAAATAAACCTTGGTCTGCAAAAACCACTGCTTCAGAGTGCAACGGGTTGGAGACATTTTCACATTGGTCTGCAATTTGACAATACAGTGCAGAGCAGAATAAAGCAATAGACTCAGAAAAGCTATTTATAGTGCATATGCCCCAAGGAGATAGAGCTAATAACTAATTCATTTCACGTCACACATTTGAATGCAATATGAAAACTTCCCAGTTTCTTATCAGCACAGGAGAAAAGACCCCACTGTGGCTTTCTTTAAAATAATTAAGGATTCTTTACCAAAACATTTTAATCAAACTAAGTCTCTACAGCAGTCTTTTTTTTTTTTCTGCCTTATATCAGTTTCCTTAAGAGGTCCATGCCTATTAAAGTTTTGATAATAGCGTTTCACAACATAGCAGTTTTCCAAGATATTAAAAATTATACTAATTTTCCTAGATAACACATTTGTTTATCAAATAGTTTCCCACAAGCTGGATTAAAATCCAATATATTATCGGTCATATCAACGGGAAACAAATAGAACAATCTGCTAAAAAATTCAGCGAGCAATTCAAGTGTAATATCTGCATGTGAGGAGGTTTGGGGTTGGTTTAATTTTGTTGTTCTGGGGAAACCAGATCAGCTAAGTACTATCCCACGGACTAGAGAGCTGAATATTTTATTACTAATGATTAAGAATTAAACAACAGATAAGAAAGATAAGGATTTGTAGTACTCAAGAGGCACCAATAACCACATTGAGCTTCCCTTCTGCTGCAACTGTGGCAGAGACAAAGCAGCCAGCAGACACAGTGCTCACTGCAGCGACAGCCTTCTCCTTTCTCCACACCCACAATTTTTGTTCTCTTTTTCCCTTTTTCCGCACGCTGACACCAGGTGTTATAACAGCTTGACTTCAACGAGAGTGTCCCAAGAACAGTGTGCCCTCAGCAAATACTGGTGCCAAAGCTGTATCATAAATAAACCGGTAGGGGATGCTGCAAGGAGCCCCAGCTGGTGCTCCACAGGAGCTACTGTCATGGGACTGGGCTGCCTCTCACAGAAAAATAAGGGTCCTTGAGAACAAAAAGAACCCCAACACAACCCCAAAACAGCCAGACCCACCAACACTGTAGACTATCCCTATGGCTCAAAAACTTAGCAAACAAAGCTCACTATTTAACCCCCCGGGGCCTTCT
This sequence comes from Jacana jacana, assembly GCA_013400555.1. Classification (NCBI taxonomy): domain Eukaryota; kingdom Metazoa; phylum Chordata; class Aves; order Charadriiformes; family Jacanidae; genus Jacana; species Jacana jacana. The sequence goes on from VZTM01007285.1 coordinate 13,359, forward strand.
GTTCGTTATAATTAAAAGACAAGCATGTTTTTTTAACAAGCTTTATGTTTAAATTGTAATTCATTGGTATACAAAACAATGTGAATTAACTCCACCAGTTTGTAATCCAGTGCCCTTAGGGCCCCTAGTTTTTACTGAGTAGCATGACAATATCCTAATTTTACTTGTACCACAGCAGAAGAAGCATGAAAACTCTTTAAAACACATGTTAAACATAAAACATAGCTAGATATTGTGAGCTTACACAGTCATTTATTTCTGTTGGAGGTTAAGTGAAAATGCTAGGAAGCAACAGGGAAGAAGACATACTTACACATCCTAATGACTTAAACAGAAGTGCCTCGCCATTTAGCAATCCATTATCAAAAGTAGTTACCTTATAGACAGAATATTTGTTTCCAAATTTATTGGTCATAAAGTTTAATGGGCAAACCCTGGATAAACATATTCTATATCCCCAATTAAATTTAACAGAAAGAATGCAGATTTCCCTCAATAACCCTCAAGGCCTTTTAGGGCTTTTTTTCCCCTTTAGCAGAATATTCTGACAGCATTAGGAAGCACTGCTCAGTGACAGCTGAACATCCATTTCCAGAATCAGAATTTTTTTTAGACTGCAAAAAGATACACTATTTTGTGGGCGTGCATTGATTTTATTTAGGAAATGGAAAGAAGTTGATCTGAGATTTGCTTATTTTTAGGTTGGAGGAGGGCTTCTGATTTGGGCGTTTTTTGTTCTATTTTCACTTTTGCTGTTTGTTCGTTTCATTATATTTACTGTCTTATATACAGTCATAGAATGGTTTAGGTTGGAAGTGACCTTTAAAGATCACCTAGTTCCAACATGTTTGACCATGTGCTTTAGTCAAAATCATTGTATTAATCAGAAAAGAAATATATCCCCAGTTCAGAGCAAAGCAATCTAAATTAAACTAGCAAAAAGCAGACAACATAAAGTCGCAAAGTGTAGTTATAGAGAGCTTAAAAATAACTCCTGCATAAAACAGCATCAGCTGCTTACTTTCAGATTTTAGTCTGAGCTAGAATATGTCCAGACTACATGCTACAAAAGAACATCCAAAGACTCTATGCAACTTCTGAAGACAGAAAACAGCTTAGCTGTTTAGAAATTTAAATAGGTTAAAATAAGGGTACATTAGCTATTGAAAGTGATTGCCACTTTGTAATTTTTGCTCACACAGTATTTAGATCCTTGAAGCTCAAATGTGCTACCTAGTCATTCTATTAACTCTTTAATCATGACTTCTCCCATCCACTAAGTGACAGATGACTTTTGTAACAGATCTTCATTAATTGCTACCCTGATGTAAACTTGCTAATAGCTTCATTACACAAAGAGGTGCAGAAATAAAACTCAAACAGAACAGAAGAAAATACTAAAATGAAATAACTAATACAAGTATTGGATATGAGCTCTCCTGTGCTTTCTTCAAAGGTCAGAATTACCCATTTTCCCAAAGAAATTCCAAGTACTTAATTTTTAACTTTTTAAATAATGGAACAGTGCAGAAGTGTGTAAAGTTGCCTGAAATGTAATTTCTTTACTCATTAAACTTGTATATTTTAATGGCAAAAAAATGCTGCATCATCAAAGACAGATGACAACATGAGGGTTTTGGAATCTTTTTATGCAGTATGAGACTGCTCCCACCATCTCCATAACACTGAAAATTGAAAATATCTTTGGAAAGAGCCAGAAGAGAGGGCCAGGAAGCAATCTCCTCCTGGAGTGTATTTATAACCACTGCCCTGCAAGGGAACGTGGTTACCGATCATTCTGTCTCCCTATGATGTACCAATAGAGGATCCTGATGTGCCAGTACATCAACTTGTCAGCAGCAGCTGGAGCAGCATTAAATAGCAGGGCAGTGAGCAGGTCTTCAGCGTGGAGCACACATAAAAGTTCCTATCAGTATGCTGCAGCTGAAGAACCATCGCTTTAGCTGCTAAACACGTTTGTTGTGGTTGTAGATGGGAATGCAGCGAGATATAATGAGCCACTGGGAAAGCAGCACTGTATTGTACTCACTCTGCAGAGAGAGAACAGATCAGAATAACAACAGTCCTGCTGCCTGCACGTTGGTGTGAGGAACTAAAGCTTCGTTTGGAAACCCTCCGTTGTGCCAAATGGTCGTCATGAATTTCAGTGACATTCAAAGACCTGTTTATTCCTGTTCTTCTGCCTTATCTCCCACCACATTTCCCACTCTGCACCACTTCATCAATGCAGCAAGTCCATTGGGCCCATTGGTCGCAGAGACCTCTGACAATATGGACTGTTCTTTCTAAATAGATCAGATTTACCTGCTCCATTAAATCCATGAATTGTTATTAATAGTTGCTTTATCACTATAGAAACTCTGTTAATAGCTGAAAACCCAAATTAACTTTTCTCACCTTACCCTGTAAGGCCTCTGTCTCAGTGTGTGCACTAGCACAGCCAGCCCTCTTCATAAACAACTTAGAGGTTTCTTCCACTGAACATTTAAAATCTGCATCCTCTCCTACTTGACCCCAATGATACTCATCCTCAGCCCCTTGTGCTGGACAGTTGGAGCTAATAAGGTGAAATGTACATCACGCCATGTCCTAACTCGAGTTTGTATCCAGCTGGAGCATTTGAGTTTTATTTAAAATGCTTAATGATATATTAAGACCTTTCAAATAAAGGGAAAACTTCTGGGTCAAGATCTCAAAAACAATGATAGAAGAACCTTTTTTGCAATGACTATTTTTCAAGATACCCTTCTATACATTTAATTAATTCATTGTGTGACTACTAAGTTAAATTAGTCTGTGATTATCAGCTAAATACGAAAGCAGCTGATAAAAACCACGAGTAAATTTCAAACTTTTCCTAACTTTTGGGTTACCTGACTTGATTAAACATGTTTTTCATTTAACATTAAAAATGTCCCTGGGTCTCTGGTATTTCTAAATTCTGTAATTTGTGACTATTAAATCCCTTTCATTTATTAGTTACTGATGCTGTTCTAGCACTGTCTATACTAAGAGAAATCTGTCATCCCACACAAGCCCTAGTCTTGCTGCATCATGTGGTTAAGGAGAGCCTGAGCTATCCTCTCTTCTCTCCTTCACCAAGGGCTGGAGAAATGCCTCACCAAATCCATCACTTCCATAGCAGGCATCAACCTCCACAGGCCTGAGCCGAAGCCTATTGACAGCTTCACTTTCCTTTGCCAGCTCCCAAATATTTCCAATGTGGTGACCACTGTTTCTTATGTAGGAGATGGAACATCTCTCAAGCCCCTTCTTGTTCAGAAATTATTTTGTTGGCAGTCAGAATTTTCCTAAGTATTGTAAATAAAGAGAGGAACGCGATACTTTATAAGCTAAACCCGTCATTAAACATCATAATTTCCTAGAACAAAGAAAATTGATGTACCTCACCCAAGTGAATTGACCTGCTAAATGCTGAATAGATAGATGTACAATAGATATAAAGACTTCACACAAAACACTGATTGTGGACAAGGAAGGGAAGCATTTGATTGAGACCACTACAGGCCAGCCAAATGTCACCATAGACACTATCACAACCCAGCAAAGATGTACTCATTTTCCTGTTGCACTAATGATACTACACAAAAAACTACCAATTATCTGTGTGCCAAAGGTGTGACCTGTTGCTGTCAATTGAAAAGATAGACATATTCTTCAATTATTTGCTGTATTGGACTAATTATGTAGAAGAATTATGGAACCTTTCATTAACCTCTCAGCAAGTACATATATTTTAAAATAATTATATTCAAAAGGAGAACCATCTGTAGAGCAACTCTGCCAGGCTGAACACCAGTGGCATTCATTCTTTAAATCTAGCATTCTTTTGCCAGGCAACAGAAAACAGATTTTATGTAGCAACTTCAAAGCCATACACAGCTCACAAATTCTGTGTGACCTACAGAATTGTTTATTGTGGTCAGCTGATGACTTAGGCTATGATTGGTATAGGATCTTCCGTAGCAAGACCTGGATATTCACAAGGGCCGAAATGTGCCAGCCAATCTGAGCTTCCAACCACCCTTTCCAGACCCCAGATGCTTCTCCCTAGTTAGTGCACTAGGGAGATGCAACTGGAAGGTATTGTATGTGGGCAAAACACCAAAATAAGGATAAAGCTCAACATTTGAAGATAGAGGCAGAAAAACAATCGCAGCTCAACATGCACCATGAAGGAACTGAGAAGACACACAGAGGAAGCATCCCCCCCATCTTTGGCCAAAAGAAAAGACAGCTCTGAAGTCTTTCAACTCAATATAAACCATGTAAAAATCAAACTTTTAATAATCTCCGTGCAATTTAATAAAGAGTCAACCAATGCCATGCTCAAATGAGACAATTTTAAAACAAATTTAATCAGTCTTAATTTTTAGATGTCATGGACGATCCAAGTAGAGCAATATATTCTATTGGATACCAAAGACTTTTAAAATGTGAACCAACCGAAACCACCACTCCAAAACCACCTTGAAACTGGTAACAGTCTGTGTAATTAAAATTATCTCCCCTATAGTTCAGAAGAGACGCAGCTGGGAGGCAGACTTTCTCATCTAAAGCAAAAGCAAAGATGTTCTGACCTCAAAAAGCAAGCTAGTTAGCACTGAGATTGCTTGCTCATGCCATCAGCTAGCTGAGATGCCAAAGCAGATATAAAAAAATCCAATTATTAACTACTGTATTGATCTATTTTTTTCCTTTGGTGATACAGCTGTTATTTTATAGTCAAAATCTATGCTTTGTTAGAAAATAATCCATTTGTCTGTTTTCATTTTATGATTGCTGAGCATACAAAGTAAGTGGAAAAATATATCAAAAAAAGGAAGTGGAGTTTTGCTTTAGGTTTTCACTTTTTTTTTTCTTTTCCACAGGTAGTAAAACCCAATAAAGTTGTTCTGCCAACAGTCCAACTGTCTACCTATCACTGAAGGCAAGTTTGTAAATCTTAGGAGACTAGGTTTCCCACCAAGACTCGTAAGGAGCTGGGAACACCAAATGCCAGAGCCAGGACAGAAGTCTCTTTCAGTTAATTTTTTTGAGAGTACTGATGAAAAGATAGTCCACAACAATGGGGACAAACCATGCTGTCACAACTACCCAAAAAGCAACAGAATCATGAGTCAAATGAGATCAAAAATGGTTAGTATACATGACTGTACCTTGGTCTATCATTTGGAAGATATAATTTATCAGTGCAAGCAGTGCAGCTTGTCTACTATATTTAGGGCTAAACCCAGATGGAT
>VZTM01007285.1:20719-50964 GCA_013400555.1 Jacana jacana
CATAGGGATTTTTTAGTTAAGGACAATTTCTAAGTGCAATCATAAAGAAACATACATGTACTTTAGATATGAACCTGAAAATGACAAAAATTAATATCTTGCATAGATGTTCTTGGAAAAGTATGAAAACACAAGATCATTTTTAAAAAAAGCATGCAGAAAATACTTTCAAGAGCTTGAATATTCTTGTCCACTTTCCAGCTTAAGAATTTCAGATGCTCAATCCTTTTTAAATTTTATGATCAATAACTGTGGTGCTTGAATATAGTATAAATTAATTTATCTCTAGATCATCTATGCCACCACTGAAAGATCTCATCTAAGGATTTATTTGCAGCAGACAACTATATAAGAACTCTGGCGAGTCATATTTCTGTCATTTCACTAGGAGTCATTTGTTGAGGTTTTTCATAGAATCATAGAATCATAGAATCATAGAATCATTTAGGTTGGAAGAGACCCTTGGGATCATCAAGTCCAACCATCAGCCCTACTCTACAAGTTTCACTTCTACTTTTCAAACCGTCACCCCTTAATAAACTCACTATTATCCCCATCACTGAGTGAAAACCCAGACCAAAGACACTAGTCAGTTAAATACTGACAATGTGCTTATGAGCATTTCAATTTCATAATCACCTTCAGAACAATTTCCACAGTATTTTTAATACCCACAACGGTTACTAAATTAACATTACTGTTCATAAGTGCCATCTATGCATTTTGAATACAAGCCACCAAAAACCTACATCCTTTCATTCTTTGCTCTCCCTCATGTATTTACAAATTTACTTCTCAATGAAAATAAGAACCTATGTAAAATATCCCACATTTATTATAGTGTGGAACTATCTGCCATACTGTAATGACTATAATGCTGACCATTCGTACATATCTTGTAACTTAGTACATAAAACATGGGAGTTTGTCCCATGAGTATGTGTTTAAAGCACAGATTTGACATAAATAAAAATTAATAATTGACCTAAAAAGACCTTAGCCTGTTTAGCTAAACAGTCAATGGGGAGTTCTCCACATTCCACTTACTGGGATGCAGGAATCCCAGTGCAATGAATTAAGACTTACTATAAACAAGAAAGAATTTTCCTCTTCCTTTCAGGTTACTGTGACAAGTCTTCTTCACTCTGTTTTTTTTTGGAACTATATTGGGAGGTGAATTTGTGATTCTGTTTGATGAGCTGATGCACATCTTCCTCTTGCTTTCTTGCAAAGTCACGTACCACATGCTTAGAAACCTGTATTTCCTGAACATGGCAGCTGCTTTACTACTCTGGTGGCATGAATACAGCATCCTGAGGTTTACCTTGATGTCCAGTGACAATGAGGAATTCAAACACTGAAATGGTGCTATTACAGAGGTGGAAAAGTGCATGCTCGGTACCAGCATCATTTAAAGCCTCTCCAGGATTCAACTTCATCATTCAGTTTCTATTCTTAGTCCACCCCTTGATAACCAGGAGGTGGTTTTGTTCGTACTCAGCAAGAGCAAAGATACCAATATTCACTGCCAGCATTTTAGTCTGCAGTGAGACATTCCTACCTGCACACAGAAAAACAATGGGTACCACATAATGCTCTGGGAAAGAAAACAAAAGCTCTCGTGCCACTTCTGGCAGTAATAAGCAAAGGCTTCTTCAGCAGAACCTGTTTTTCACTGAGCAAGGATTGTGCTACTCTATTGCAGAGAGTACACAGACAAAAAACATTCTTAGACAAAAGCTTTCATTTTTTTGTGCAGTTATCTCCATATGTGTGTTTTCACATACTTGCAGTTACCAGTTGCACTATTTGGATTGTGATGGCCTTTCAGCATGTAGCACTGCCTTTACAAGTGTGCCTTCTAGTCATTTCAAAACTGAAATTTAAAAGTTTTATTTGTGGGATAGCCATGACTTCTGAAAGTTGTTGTTTTGTACAAAACAAGCAGTATCTAGTGTTTGTCCTACTGATAGAGTTGCAGACAGGAGGAGGACACCGTTGCCTTTAAGCAGACAAAAGCTTCTTAAAACCTGCAGAAGACTCACAGAAGTCCATCCTCCCTTTTGCATAGTTCACCGATCAGAATATACTTCTCCCTAAAATACCTCGTCTTCCTTTTATCCTTGGATCACTGCAGCTACATGACAGTGCCATTATGATTTTAAAGTTCTTCTACGTTATCTAGCAATCTTCCAGAATTTTCTGATTAGCCAAACAGCAGCAATAAAATTGAGAAGACAAGCAGCAGAGCCTGGTAATCACCCACTAGCAAATCATACGCTGTCAGAAACATACTATCATTCAGTAGTGCAATGGAAGAACAATAAAGAGTGGCCACAGAATAAAAATACCTGACAATTTTTTAGCTGGAAACTACCGATGCCTTCAGGGTGATAAACAGCATAGAGAAATTAGTCCAGAGATTCAATTTTTATTATCGCCCTGAAAAAGGATTACTGCTGTTACCACCATTACCAGCATTTAGTTACGCATTAGAACATACACCATAAACACAGACTGTGGTAAATATTTTCTTGAAACTCAAATTCTGCTGTTCTCCCAGCCTCTATAGATTTTCACACCAACAATAGCTGCTCTTTTGATTACAGCTCTACCCTGTGTGACCGATTTCTTATTCTGGTCTGAATCATCACAAAAGCAAGCTGATTGGTTAAAAAAAAATAAAAAAGCTGAATACCATAGCAACTAGCTCACAGCCTAATGTGCAGGAAGGATTTTTTACTTCAACAAGAGCTACAAGTGAAAACTCTAGGCCAAAGGCAGATCTGGCGTAACACCACAAACACAACAGAACCACAAAAGTTGCTTAACCCCTTCCCCAGCCTCTTCCTCATGATACCTCTTGGGCAGCAGCAAATTTTCATGTTCTTATTATGATGTGATACAGGGAATAGGGAAAAATGTGTACTATGGATTCTGCATGTATATCTAGACACTGCAGAATCTTTGCCAAAAAAACAGGATCAAATTTTGAAAAATTAAGTCACAGAAGTGAGACAATAATAGAGCTTGATCTTTAGTTTTAATTAATAATTATACCACTCCAATATTAAAAGGAATAAAAATTTCTAAGGAAACATTCCCAAATATACTTAACTCTACATTGTCCAAGTTAGTGACTACTTAAAGAAACACACTGAAGCAGTCAAGGTATTGATAATAAAATTGATAAAAACGAAGACAATAATAATGACAATACTCTCTAAGAATTGCCTCAGGTCTAAGGAATACACTTGAAGCAGCGTCTTGCTCTGGACTAACAGTAAGAGTCTGCGTTGGGTTTGTGTGGCAGGGTTTTGGTGGTGGAGGGGCTTCAGGACTGGCCTCTGTGAGGAGAGACCAGGAGCTGTCCCCATGTTGAACAGAGCCAGTTCCAGCTGGCTCCAAGACAGACCCACTGCTGCCCAAAGCTGAGCCTACCAGTGATGCAGCTGGCACCTCTGTGAGAACACATGTAAGAAAGGGTAAAACAGCTGCACAACAAAAGCTGTGAGAGAACTTGAGAAAAACAGCCCCACAAACAGTAAGGTCAGTGAAGAAGGAAGTGCTCCAAGCCCCAGAGCAGAAATTCCCTTGCAGCCCATGGAGATGACCATGGTGATGCAGATTGTCTTCCTGCAGCCCATGGAGGACCACAATGGAGCAGATATCCACCCTTCAATGCATTGAGGACCCCACCCCAGAGCAGGTGGAGATGCCCTGGAGGAAACTGTAGCCCATGGAGAGTCCACACTGGAGCACGCTCCAGGCAGGAGCTGTGGCCCGTGGAGAGGAGCCCACACAGAAGCAGGGTTTCTGTGACAGAAGGGGACCCATGCTGGAGCAGTATGTTCCTGATGGACTGTACACTGCGGAAAGGATTTGTAGTGGAACAGTTCTTGAAGACCTGCAGGCCATGAGAAGAACCCACATTGGAAAAATTCATGAAGGACTGTATTCCCCTTTCAATGGGACAAACAGTGGAGTCAAAGAGCATGAGGAGAAGTAGCAGCAGACAAGAAATGTTATGGACTGACCATAGCCCTTACTCCCCATCCCCCTGCACTGCTCAGGAGTGGCAGGAGGTGGCAGAAAAGTCAGGAAGTAAAGTTCAGTCTGGGAAGAAAGGGAGTGAGGGGAAGGTGGGTTTAGTCTGGGGAGAGGAAGGGGCAGGGGGGGTATCACTAGCCTACCATGTTTTTAATTAGCAATAAATTAATCTCTCTGAAGTTGAGTCTATTCTTCCTGTGACAGTAACTGATAAGTGATATCCTTCTCCTTAGCCCTTCATCTTATTTTATGAGGAGGGGGAGCAACAGAGCAGCTTGCTGGACACCTTGCAGCCAGCCAAGGTCATCCCATCAGAGAGTTCTTTCATTTGAGTAAAGCAGAGATCTCTACTAGGCAACTGAAGTCTTTGCTTTGTAGTAGATGTGCCCATCTCTTCTAGGTCAGCTAAACAGCTATAACAGGTTTTCAGTGGATTGCACAGTGATGAAGAATTGCAGTCCTGGCTCTTCTCGACCATGTTTGGGGTGGCTTCTACTCCAAAGATTCTGTTTGACTGCATAAGGACCTTCACAGTGTCTGGCTTTGTAGGCCAGGAGAAAAGTCGGCTCTGTTCTTTGTGCATTATTTAAGAGGCATTCAAAACCTGCTATGAAGTAGCATCAAGTCAAGCAGACCAGGTACAACCTCCACAGTGAAGTTTAACTGCTTTTAATATTAGCAATAATTTTTAAACTAAAAAAGCCTGCATTAAGGATGTAATTACACAGTATCATATTCATTTACTTGATCTCTATAAGCATCATCCCTGACCTTTCACCGGCATTTAGGAGTGTTGGCATTAAGCCACTCACCTATGAAAATCCAAGCACTTTTTGCAGTTAAAATGAGGGAAAGAGCTTTACTTTGTGTTCCTGAATTTGAAAATAGTGGCCTGATTTTCTATTAATGAATTAATGAACTGTGCGACAAAATTTTTGTTAAGATAATTTTTTTTGATCTGTCAAAAATGGCCACAAAATTATTAGGTCTTTTGACCCTCAAGCTCTTGCTCACACAGAGTTTATGATCCCAGGAAACTCTTCCATCACAGACCATGGACCTCGAATTAACATTCATTAACATTAACATACCAGTATGATTTCAACATACTGGTAAATTGCTTGACATATACTACTCCTGTTGCTGAAAATGGGCATATTTCTGTTTTGTTTCAGGTCTCTGATATATCATCATTCAGGCATCAAATCACCCTAATTGTAACCATACACATGCGCTTGATAGGTACATATCTCAAAGTATATCCTTTATCTTCCAAAAGATATATGCTTTATTTTAAAGTCACATTTTTACTTAAATCATATTCTATAGCACAGTGCCAAATTCCCCACTTTGGCTCCATAAACAGCACATACTTGACATTTTGGTATCTCAAATCGAAGTACGAAAAGCAGGACAAAGAGAATCCAAGAAACACAGCAAAGCTACATTTGGAGTTTTAGTGGCCCTTGATTTTGAAACACAGGAGTTTCCAATGCTTCACTTACTCATCAGATTGGTGTGATGATCATTACAGAGAACTAGCTCTTGCCCATTCTTCATACTTTCAAAATGGGAATTCTTGGTGAGTTTGTTCTGATACACCTTTGTTTTGTTTATAATGGGCAAAGCAGAGATTTTAATTTTTTTTTCCTTGCCCTGCTATCTAGCAATTCACACAGACAGAACATCACCTGATTTCTGAAAAATGGGAAATGGTACTCCGTGGTTAGTATTACTCATGCAAGCACACCCCTTCTAAAAAAACACCACACATATATATACACACTGGAGATACTGACATGCTGTTGTAAATATGGTCTCATTCCATACATGATCAGTCCATGTACCAGAAATTCTATTCAATTTATGACAATGCCAATTTATTCTACTTCCCCAGAATAGTACATTTTCTTTGAAGAACTTATGAACTTATGTCAGAATTCAAAAAGAAAGAGAGCAGAACAAGTCAGACAAGCCCATACTTATTCTGCATACTGAAACGCACACATAATGACTATATAAATTAGAAAAATTTAGATCAAGGACAGTAACTTATTATAACAATAAAGGTCAGTCTCAAGGAGGACTGAGATACAAAATTGTCTTTGACCTCAGCTCTGAAAGATTTTTTCCATGCTCAAAGAGGCATGAAGGAAATTGCAAAGATGCTGAACTGCAGCAGAGAATCAGTGACTGGAGGACGCCATGGTAAGGCCAGAAAACCAGTGCCTAAGATCAGCTTAGGAAATGGAAAGTAACCTAAGCAGGAAGAGTTGTAACAGGGGCTCCAGGTGTTTCAAAGACTTTGGGAGGGGGACAACACAAACGTTCTGAAAGTTAAAGAGAAAGCTGCTACTCTACTGTTCTAAATCACTTAGCTGAAAGACAGTTTTTGAGCATAAATGTTTATCTTGTTTGTGTCATAACATTTATTATGACAAAATAATTATTTCACTGACAGTATTAGCAGGAATTTTAAAAGTAACTTGAACAGCCATTTTTTTCTCTTAAAAACAAAAATAAATAAACTGTTTAAGGATACTTATCTACATGTTAGTCCAACTGGTGCGTGTCTGAAGGCAACTCATTAATAAGCAGGAAACTCAGAGATAAGACAGTAGAAACAGTTCCTCCAAGTGCATAGCACTGCTGATACAAACAGGGCCCAGGAAAACTATTACAAAAGTATTAAACACAAAAGGGGGCACCTTAGCACAAGCACAGTGTACTCAGACAAAAGCAATCTGCCTGGTTACAATCCAGTTGCAGGAAAACATTAAACCATGAAACAGATGTGTATCGCACCAAGTTTTTTTTATTACAGTGTTCTAACATGGAACCTCATCCTTTCCCATAATGGTTAGAGTTCTGAGTTCAAAAGTGCGTTGACCTATACAGTTAAAGGTGTTCTGAAAACTAGATAAAGGTATTTGTTTGGTTAATCTCAGAGGAAGCTGGAATTTAAAACAGATGGATCTGCCTGAAAACTGTCAAAGGTCCTCTGCATTATATGCAAAGAACAGCATTCCTATAGAAGCATGTAAAATTACCTGCTCTGAGAAACTGTTCACCCCGCTACAAAGACGGTAAACCACAGAAATGAAGTTAGCTAATTTACCCGAGGACACCTGTAGAGTTAGTGACTAAGCAAGAACAAGATCTATTTATTTTAGGTCAATGAAAAGTCTCGATCTACACATGGGTCATTAGTATAGAAGTCTGAGCCAAAACCATTTCATTTGTTTTCTGCAGTCCAGTTAAAAAATACAAATGAAACTGTGTGTGCAGTACAGGACTCAGCAGGTGAGAGACGGAAGAACGAGAAACAAAAAAAAAGAAAAGATAGAAAAGTCTGCATGACTTCACTTTTATTGTAAGTATTTAGGGTTTGCATCATCCTTGGGACATCTCAGACTCTAAATGACAACATTTAGAAGGTGCAGTATCTATGTGTGCCAATTCCTCTAGGACACAGCTGTTTTCAAAAATTTTTATTCACTGCTTGTAAAGTGACATAATACAATCAATGAATTCAGACATCTTTATCCCCTTTGCTTTCTGTGGCTTCCAAGATTCCGTGTCATAAGGGCTTCCTGTAACCAGCCATCTGGGATGAAAAGCACCCGGGATGAGGCAAAAAGAAGCCATAGGCAACCTTACCTCCAAGTCCATCTCCAGAATCAACCTCATAGATGCTTTCACCTTCCATGCTGTCTTTAGGATGCAGCAGAAAGCAAGATCTTCCTCAAGTGATTTGCTCAGGCTCCAGAAGGAAGCTGAATCCACCCACCACTCTGCAGCCAGCAGGTGATATCTTTCAAAGAAAAACACAAAAACAAAGCCATTGATCCCCTTCTGCTATACAACAGAGAGGTCATTTAATTCCCCCCTAAGCCCCCAACTTTTCAAGACTGTGTGTCAGTTAGATCCACCTACAATATCTCAGCTCCTTATATCAATACACTTTTTTCAGTGAGTATCTGTGCTCCTTTTCACTTGTCAGTTCAACTGCCATTCACAGGATAAACCCTCCAACCCATATAAAGAGATTGCATCAGCCCAAATTGCAGAACTGTATTGAGGGGGGAAGCCTCAACACAGAGCCGTGCTTATTGATTTGGACTGGTAAGATGAGGAATGGACAATATGGAGAAATGCACTACTCATCTAGAGGATTAGGTCTTCTCTGGAACACTGTGGGTAGCATGAAACCAAATTACATTCAAGTTGCAAAAGCAGCACAAACTGACAGATCATGTGGGTTCGCTTTCTTAAAAATACTTGTGAAGTCACTAAGTTTAGGTAGAGAGAGCATGTCAGTTCAGCAATGGACAATGGACTTGGTTTGCAGATAAGTGTAAAGAAGAAACATGTAAAGGTGGGTGTGAACAAGAGAACAAACCCACCTCATGGCTGATTTAAGAGAAAGACAGTAAGGGAGCAAAATATCTTTTCCCTAAACTGAGCCTAAATAGCTAGTTGTTTTTTCTTGTCCTCTGCTCCAGTGTGGCTATTTTTTACTCTTTTGAATAAAAAAGAAATAACTCTCAAGGAATTAAAAAAAAAAAAGTACTAATGACTCAGGAAATACTCACATATCAGTGCCTTTGAGAGGAAAAAAAACCCCAAAACCAAGACAAAAAGCAATCAGAACAGCATGGAGTTACTATAGTTTTGCAGTAAGCAGAGAAATGTCACTTATCAGGTGCTCATGATCCAGACAGCAAAGCAAGGATGAGCTCCACCACTCATACCCCTGTGTAAGGTTTGCAATCTGATTATTTTTAAAACAAAGGAAAACAGAAACTAAAAGCCATCTAAAAAGAGCACAGAGGCTTCCCTCTGACATAGATGAACTCGGACAGGCCAAGAACGTAAAACACGATGAGTGAATGATGATCAAGTACATGAATGATGCGATATATAAAACACAGTTCAGGTTCCATTAATAACTTAGAGCTAGTCATGCAGCAATGTACTGGCTGTCTCTTTGCCAGTTTCAGAGGAGAAAATAAAAAATAAGTTTTATTTGTAAGTCTGTGGCCTTCTCTTTTGTTTTTCCATGGTCATCAGGATTGCATTCAATTTTTCCCAGGCCAGTGCAGTTCATTGAGAGGGTGGAAAAGGCAAAAAAGTTCTGTGTTAACATGAACTGCCCTGTATGGTTTTGTTCAACTCCCTTCTTCAACTTTCTATCAACAAGAAAGCAATAAATATTATAAACAATTCTGTATTCAGACATCAAGTAAAAGAAAATCAATAGTTCAAGTACTATGTCATTTTGTTGATAAAAAGAAGGGCATACCTAGAAGCTTCACAGAGATGAGCTCTACTTCTTCAGCTTCTTCAAGCATCTCAGCATCTGCATGATTTGTCGATTTTCCGCTGGTTGAGCCAATGAAGGTGTATGCCATGTATCAGAGCATGCATGGCACTGCAAAACACTGAACAGACTTTCCCACGGAGTGAAAGCTGGAGTAAAGCCATCTCACATTGCTGATGCCTCTTCTTAAACTCACATCAGCGCTTCAAGGTGTTCTTCTAAATCAGCATTCGTGTTTTTCAGAAGGTATGCTACTGCAATTTGCAAAAGGCTGAAGACTGAGAAAGGACCCGTGATAATGCCGATTTTCAAGGTTGAAGTATCCATTGCAAAAATTTTTGTTCAGTAAAAAAAAAAATCTACATTTTATTTTAGAAATATGAAAATACTTACCAATAAATAACAGGAACACAGCAGTTAGAGTATCGAGGTCTGGCTGCATATTCACGCCTGAAATATGTTTGTTCCAAATGCTGATTTAGGATATGCACAAGAACAAGAACAATTGTAGTTCTTGTTTATAAAAACAAACGCCATCAGGCAATGAACACTGGATTCCTACGATCAGCTCTACTGTAGGTGACACAGGATTTAGTACTCTTTTTATTGGGCAAGTGAGTCAGATGAGCAAATAGCTATAATCTGAGAAAGTCAACCACACCTTTTCAATTGAAATAACTTTTCTGACAAGTTTCCTTGTGGAAGGATCATACTCTGCTCAGGTGTATCCATTGCCAACCCTTGGTTTAATGATCTCTTCAGTCATGTATGGTAATACAGAAAACCTACAGTACTTCATACTTCATATAAATTAACTGCTGACCAAAGGACACTGTGCAATGTCTAAAAACTGAACATGGCATTTTTATTCAGGCTTTATGCCTACATACCTGGGGAAAAAATAACCTGTGCCCAGCACAGATACCTTCTTCTGTGTCTGCTTAGACACAGGTGGTACACAACTTAATGTGCTCATCCATCTGTAAACAAAAACATGTGTCCTTATGAAAAATCCATAAAATGTCTCAGTTTGACTTAGCAATGAACTAAATGAAACCTGTGTGCCCTTATCAAAACCTGCAAGTGTAAAAAGTAGTAAATATTGAGGCATTCAATGCATAAGGGTTGATTATTAAAATTAGGTATCAGTATTGTGAAATGCTAGCAAGTTTACTGAGACAGTACGTGGAACCAAAGTCTTTGTTGCCTAGTCAGAAAATTACTATTTTTTACTCTTATGGAAAACTGAGATTAAAAGAAGAAAAACAGAACAAACACCATTTTAAAATCATTTATTATTTTACTTCTAATATTTCTGAAATAAATTATTTGTTCTTTATTATGTGCTTGCTGTCTCTTCCCACTTGGCATTTGAACAAACGGTGCTTTTAACATTATTTCACTCATAACTGAACTTTTTTTTCTTTTTTTTTTTGGGGGGGGGGGGGGTCAGGGAAAAGGGCTGGTGGTGGATACAAAACCCCCTATTGTTCTGCTCCCTGGCTATGAAAACTTGTAACTAAAAACTGAAAGCAAAATGATGCAGCAGTACCGAAACCTAGAGCTGCTCAAATGTAATCACAGCAATGGGGTCACCAGAGAGGTGAAATGCTTAGTGAAGAACTGGTGCATGTTTGGCTGTGAGTCCTCTCCCTAGAGAAGGCATAAAAAAACTGAAATATTTGAAGTTACTGTTATCACAAAGGCAAAATTCCCAAGGAGAGAAGCAGTGGAGAATGAGGTATGACTAAGCTGCTTTAAAACAGATAGGATGCACTAATGAGTTTGATGCTTTTTAAATTACAGAGCATTTGAAATCTACAATACCCAGACATCTTTGGTCACATAGTTTTGTTTTCTTTGCACCTGTTGCTTCTTGCTCATCAGTACCCTTCTCCTTGCTAAAAGCATGCAGTAGACTAGTATGTCCCATTTTCCACCATCACACCAGAGAATAAGGCCACCTGGGACCAAACTGTCAGTTGGTGCTGGCATGTGGTTCTTGATGAAAATGCTATCATGAGAAAAATAAGCAAGTTGCTTAAGTTTTGTGATCCGAAGTCTCTGTCAGTTACTCGGGAAATTGTTTCTGGTGTGAAGGGAACAGCACATGGAAGGAGGCTTAGGAAGAATCTCAGCAAGACCAGTTGTTCACAACTTCTGCATGAGTGCAGTTCTCAGAACCACCTATGTAAGAGCAAGGAAGCATGTGGCAGATGAAGGTGAGAATGCATAACTGGATAGTACATGCATGATTTGTTTATTTTTTTCCCCTGAAGCAGTCAAGAAAGATTTAGTGCTGTTTTAACACACGGCAAGGATTTGCATTCCTGCCATGGATTTCCCCCAGCCAGCAGATAAGACCATGCAGCCGCTCGCTCACTCCCCCCGGTTGGGATTGAGGAGAGAATCCAAAGGGTAAAAGTGAGAAAACACATGGGTTGAGATAAAGGCAGTTTAATAACAAAACAAAACCAACATGTGCGAGCAAAGCAAAACAAGTTATGCATCCACTGCTTCCCCTAGGCAGGCAGGTGGTCAGCCACCTCCAGGAAAGCAGGGTTCCATTACATGTGATGGTTACTGGGGAAGACAAACACCGTAACTCTGAACATCCCCCTCTTCCTTCCCCAGCTTTTTATACTGAGCATGACACCATATGGTATGGAATACCCCTTTAGTCAGCTGGGGTCAGCTGTCCCGGCTGTGCCCCCTCCCAGCTTCTGGTGCCCTCCCACCCTGCTCGCTGGCAGGGTGCTGTGAGGAGCAAAAAAGGTATTGACTGCTCAGCAAAACCCAAACCCATCAGTGTTTTACCAACACTATTTTCATTCCAAATCCAAAACATAACACTGTACCAGCTGCTAGTAAAAAAGTCAACTTCATCTCAGCCAAAACCACAACTGCCAAGGAGATGTGCAGACAGAAGAGCGACAGATGGATGCCTGTTACCGGTTGCCTTCTCCAGACCAGTGCCTGTCCCCACACACAGTACAGGGGGTGCACAGAACCTGCATGTGCTGTCCCTGTGCCTGCCGCGCAATCCCACCAACTGGAATAATCCCCAGCCACAAAAAGAGTGGTGATCTCTGATCTTTTTGACCTGCCTGAGTCCAAGAAAGCCCAATCAAATGTAAATGACTGTGGCCCCTTAATCTTTCTGAAATGATCTGGTCAACCCCTGCCTGCAGGTACTGGATTTGGGGGAATTAATCACCACTGAAGTAACATACTACCATTGGAGCATATGTATGTTATGAAAACAACATCTGAAAAAGCACAAATTGTGTCACAAAAATCAAAATATGATAAGAATATTTATATTAACATGCTCTAAATTTTCAGGGAACTTTACAAGTTTAATTCTCCAATTGAAGTCAGACAGGTTATAGTTTGCGAGATTTTGCATCGTGCTGAGATAAAAAAAAAACACTAGAATTGAAATGCAAAGGGAAACTGAAATCCCCACAGTAGCACACTTCTCTGCTCACTCAAAGACCCCAGGAGTCCACAACATGTTGTGGATGCACTTTTTCAAACGGCGTTCTTCACAACAGGTTACTACATAAACCCAAACTTCTAGGCTTCAGGTAGACAGACCTTGCCCGAATGTACACTGTCAACTCCTGTGTGAGTAAATCTCAGAGGGTCTTTTCAGGTAGTTCATGTAAGAAATTGTTCATCCCCTTCCACCTCTCTCCATTCTTTTTTCTCTTTGGAGCACACTGCAGAAGGCCCAAATGGCATGACTGCTTCCGTCCCCCTGCTTGCCAGCCTTTTCTGGTCACTGGATCTCATTTGGAGAATGGTTCCATGCGAGAATATACTGGGCATAATAATTAGATGACTACAGAGACTGATTTCGGAGGTTTTAGGAACACTTCTGATGTCAAGGAGGTTCCAGAAGTAGAAAGCCACCAGATTTCTAGCACTGTTATCTTCTACCAACCTCATCACGGGAGCAGAATAAAACTGTTTGGTAATTCTTCCATCTAGTTTGCCTGTGTTGGGGCAGGGTGGGGGGAAAATAAATAAAAAGAAAGCTGGAAAATGTGTACTACTACATCAATACAGAAGAGGCCAGTACCAGATCTACTTTTGGAAAGGTTCTGTTCCTCAAAGTTTATTGTCAGGAGGATCTACATGAGCTCTCAGTGACACAGCTGTATGCACCCTGTGCCTCTGCAGGCAGCCAACCTCACACAAGGAGTCCTGCTCAACTAGTTATTTTTGCTTTCTCTTCATTTCCCTCATTTGCCATAGGAATTTATTCAAAGTTAATGAATCGGTCCAAGATTCTTCATACATATTTAAGTGCTTTTCAAAAAAGGAATCTCCATTTTGGAAATGGCTGGAAATCCTGTATTCAGTCAGGCATAACCATGCTTGAGTTAGTTCTGCAGTAATACCCTAACAAGAAGCTTTCCTGACTACCAGACTTGATAATCATAATTCCTTTCTAACATGGCTTTCAATGAGACTGTTTTGTTATTCAGAGAACATCTGAGTTTAATAAATTCATTTCATTTCACCACAAAGCTGTGCGTGTTTTGAGGTATCTCCATATGGAAGTCTCAAGGTTAGTTCAAGGAAGCTCAAGTCTCAAGGAAGTTCATTATGGACATGCACATGTTAAACTGACAAATTTTGCACTTTCCAACACCTCAAAATAAGCACTAACCATAGATTTTGCAAAGTAAGATCAAGTGCTAATAAAGTGGCTTGCTGGGAACAGCCATGCAAGGAGATCCATGTATCCTAATCCTGCAAAACCGTTCAGGGAGGGGAGAAGAATCAGTAGTAACACATGAATTTCCACAACTTTATTCCTCCAAAACACCCATCTGCATTGGAACAGGGAATGATTTCTAAGTCCAAGGTACTTCGTTTCTGCACATTTAATTTTTTTCTTAAGAAAGTTTATATTTTGAAAGAACTGCATACCTGGTTTACCTACCAAACTCTTTTACCACTCTCATCACACACAGCCCTTTGCTTTCCAATTGCTTTTCTTTACATGTACATTGTGACCACTGTGAAGAAAGTAATTTCATGCCCTGGTGTGCAACAGGGTTGGCAATTCAGCCTCTATTTTAGTACAACAGAGTACCACAACACATTTGACATGCTTGGCTCTTTCTTGTGGGCCAGTGCTATAAGGTACAGTGTGAACTGTGCTCTGTGGACCAAGAATTCCCATCAAGCAGACACTACGCTTTCTGTCATCCCAGGAAAATGACTTTGCAATTTGGTTCCTCTGCTAATGGCAGAAACAGTAACTCAGATGCATGCAGGAACAGCAGAGGCCAAGCTGGTGTTCACAAAGCCACCCAACGATGTTATGTTGATTGTGATCTGAAAACCTACACTAAACATTACGGTTTCTGCTCTAGGCACAGTAATTCAAAAACAGATGGCAGGGGCAGGGTATTATATCAGAAATATTTTCTTTAAAGATGTGGCTAAGAAGCCCGTTTCTGTAACTTGAAATTTATTCCATAGTCACTAGGAACCTGTGTATTGCAGCTAAGATTCATGAAAGAGTTATATATCTTTGACATTTACACAAATTGATTGCTGCACACAGTGCAGCTCTACTATCGTTACCAACACAAAGCACACCTAAAAAAAAACAACAAACCAAACAAAAACCCACAACCCACATGAACGTCTTGATACCTCCTTGATTTCAGTGAATTTTCACTTTACAGTCTAAGTTCAACAAGATGCATTTCTCACATTAGAGACAAAGGCAACAAGACAGCCAATGTTGCCATGTCTAGTAGGACTGTCTATTTCCAAAGGAGAGAGACTACATTCCATTTTGAAACCCACATTGTTATTGTAATTAGCAATGGCTCTAGGAGCCTATAGCAAAACCAAGGGACTAATCGATGTATTGATCAAAGCATGATTTGCCAAAAACTGTCCAGAAATTCTCATTTTAAAAAATAAGGGAGACAAAGTAAAAATAAATTAAAAAAAAAAAAAAAAAAGAACAAGTGAAATAAAAACCCCAAAACCTCAGTACCAGTATGGTTTAACTTAAAAGCTTGCAGTATTTGCTTTGCTTAGGTTTTAGCTGGGGGCCTAAATTAAACATGCAGTACATACTTAAGAGCATTTTCTCATTTGCTCTAACAGTAATTTCCAAGACAATGTTGAAAAGCTGAATTTATGCCCAGCTGTAGTTTTTATAACCAACCAAGAGAAATTTAGTTTGTATGCTAGAGCAACTGTGGAAATCAATTCTTAATCTACGACCTTGCTTACCACAGCTTGAAGCCTTGCAATAAATAAATGCCTTGAGCCACAAATAAGAAACATTTGGTGAATCAAAGAGACAAATAACACAAATCTATATGTGTATATATAGCATTAGAAAGGTCATATAAAATACAATATTGGCTTTTTTCTTGCTCTAACGTAATAATGTTTGAAAGGCAGGACACAGTAATTGGCAGCATTAATACCCAGGTGGTGAACAGTCACGAGTACCTATTTTCTTTTCAAATGACAATGTTCATCCTTTTAAAGGACTTCTTGTAGCCTGCTTGTTTTGTTATTATAGACAATGCTACAGTGCTTAGGAAAAAAAGAATTTCTGAAAAATATCTATTTTCTTTGTCCTAGCATATGCAAAGTCTTTCTTTAATGCACATTTAAGCTTCCTTGTGGGATTGTTCAGTGTTTCATCAATAAGAAAAAGAAAAAAATGCCAGAGCTCACGTATTGACCTGCACTCAGTCACAAGCACCTTTTGGCTTAAAAAAGCCAAATTTCTCAAATCCTGACCTTATATGTTATTATTTATTTCTAACTGGAGTATAAGTTAAAAAAAAAAAAGCATCTAGAGTAATGTCTCTGATTTTTTACAATTGTAATTCACAGAACATTCATAAACAAACCTGCACCTCTCTAAAAACACACCTTCCCTTCTTGTTATATTTGATCGACTGTAGATCTTCAAATTGAGTAGTACAAAATAGCACTAGTTGAGTTAATTTCCCTGTTTGAATTGTCTCCCTACTGTTATGCTGGAATTCAAACATGACTGTGACTGACACTGCCTTTTTAGATTAGCACGGCATTATTAGTTTGCACAGCAGGCGACCAAAGTAACGGATGGAAAGGTTTCTCTTATTTTTACCCTAAATAAAGGATGTAATCTAATATGAAATGAAAGAATCCAGAGATTCATAATTACCCTTGTGTTGGAATTTTACACAAGAACGAAAACAGAAAGAGGCT
Source organism: Jacana jacana (assembly GCA_013400555.1). NCBI lineage: Eukaryota > Metazoa > Chordata > Aves > Charadriiformes > Jacanidae > Jacana > Jacana jacana. The sequence goes on from VZTM01007285.1 coordinate 37,344, forward strand.
TGCTTTTTTAAATTTCTAATGAAAGTTTTAGGCAAAATGGGTCTTTAGGTCCTTTCTCATTTCCTGTCTTTCCTGTAACATGCTGTGATCAGTCCTCAATCGGTGGAAGTTTTGCTGTTAATACAAATAGAAAAGATCAAAACCAAATTGAAATGCCCTTTTCAGTTCTTAATAAATATCACAGCTGCAGCATCCAAAGGAACACATTCATATTCTTGTGGCTTTCAATGTCAATGTTTTTAATGTCAGATGCCAACACTCCCTGTACAGGATGGAGAAAGATACTGTACCTCCTGGTATAAGACAGAATTTGGAACAATTCTCAGAATACCTGACCAAGCAGTTAGTGTAACTGTTTAGCTGTGTATACACAATTTGAAAAGACAACAGACATTTCTCTTAGTGTAACATCAACTTCTTTTTTTTATATTAAGTGATGCTTTTCACTGAAAGGATGTTGATCAGAAGAGCAGCTTAATCCATTTTGGTTTTCTTTATAGTGTCCACGGTAACTGCAAAGCAGCTACTGAAAGACAGGGGGCAACATTTGGGGTTTACAGTCTGGAAAAGGGGAAAGTATGATAAAAGAATGAGGTTGAAGGAACCAGTGATAGGTCACAGTCCATTTCATCTGTTTTTAACTACTTTTAACTTTTTCCTTACTGAAAGCCACTTATATTGGCACCAGAACAGTCATCTCATTTATGGATGGAAGATTAATGAACAATGAATTATATATTATATACTACACTTCTTGGGAACACTCAGTCTGGGACAGCAAATAAAACAAAAATGCCATCAGAGGAAAATCTAGACTTACACTGAAATTCCTTGGGTCATCCTACATAGTCGAACCTATGAGCACAGGACTACTCAAACTACATCCAAAAAACAAGTCAGGAGACTGTTGAACTTCTCTTCCCCAGGGAAGCATTGCCTTCCATCTTCAATGTATGGCTTTATTCCAGACTAAGGGTGGCTTCTGTGGTAATGATGACAAGTACTTACTAGTCAGAACAAATGTCTGGAAACAGAGGAGAAACTATCGCATTCCAGATATGCAGAATGCTTCCATAATGAAAAAGAAGCTGTGCTTGAGCCTACCCCAGGAGGCAGAGGAGGAAGAAATTCGATTTCATGCACATTTTTCCATAGTTCAAGAGCAGGAATTTCACCTTGGCGATGGATACCCTGTGTTTTATGCCCAGCTGGACAGAAAAACTCATATTCTAAACTAAAGCCCCTCAGGTACTAGCAGTATTTTACAGGTATAAGAGCACACACAGTTCCCAAATTTCCAAAGATTTTGCGAATGGCATTAACCAGATCTCTCTGCAGCTGCTTGTGGGAATGGGCAGGCATTAGCACAGCAGCTGCAGAAGTGGGGAAAGCCTCCCAGCAAGCCTTGTTCTACCTGCAGGAGAGTTGCTTGGTGTATCAATTTGGGTTAGAGGAAACTAATCTCCCACCAACAACCCCCCAAATTTACACTACAATGTGCAGCTGATTATAACCAATCACCCTTACAAAACCATTTAAGATTCAATATTTGTGAAACAAAGCAATGTACTCTGTACTCACTGATGGCTTTGTATCAGCATAAATGACTAATTACTTTAATCAGGAAGCTCAAAAGATAACAAACGTGATTTATTATAAATACAGAGGCTTGCCCTCTTATAAAAATGACTTGCTCTTCAGTACAGGACACATACTGATTTATGGCACTACTTGTAATTCTCTTATTTTTTATTTTAACATTTAATAATAGGTGAAAAATGAATTAAAACTAAGCCAGAACATGTTCCCAATATAACTGTATTCAATTCCACAGCAATACTCATACATAATCTATATCCTAATATTTCACTAATAGCAAAGATACGAAACTATTTTGGAAAACATGCAGAGTAAAAGCTTAATTTAGCCAAGATTACAGAAAGAATGAATATTCTTGTCTTTCTCATAAATCATAGTTCACTTTTTAGTGATACCAAACATCTGTTGCTGAGACCAGCTAAACACAATTCAAGCTCAGTTTACCTCTCTCTAACAGAGGTTTGAAAAAAAAATCTCAGAAGATAAATAACAAACCAATTATGGCATAGGATGCCATCACCGAGAGAGTGAATCTGCCTGGAGTCTGGCAGTGGGCAAGTAACTATCTTAACATCTTTAACATCTTTACTTCAAAAACACTTTTTTGTGCTCTCTCCTGACCCCTACACCACCAGTTCTTTACCTCACCTAAGGGCTGTTTATGGACAGAGAGAGCCCTTAGTAAGGCATCACAAGTCCCCATGACAAGGCTTATAGATTTGCTGCACTACATTCAAACTACACATTTACTAATTTTTACACTACATATATTTTAAATAAACACAAAAAACATCTATATCTAATCTACTTATGCTAATATTCATAGAACCATAGAATGGTTAGAGTTAGAAGGGACCTTAAAGATCATCAAGTTCCAACCCCCCTGCCGTGGGCAGGGACACCTCCCACTAGAGCAGGTTGCTCAAAGCCCCATCCAGCCTGGCCTTGAACACTCCCAGGGATGGGTCATCCACAGCTTGCCTGGACAACCTGTTCTAGTGCCTCACCATCCTCACAGTACAGAATTTCTTTCTGGTATCTAATCTCAATCTCCCCTCTTCCAATTTAAAGCCATTACCCCTCATCCGGTCACTACACTTCCTGACCAAGAGTCTCTCTCCAGCTCTCCTGTAGGCTCCCTTCAGATTTCGGAAGGCTGCTTAATAAGTTCTCCCTGGGGTCTTCTATTCTCCACACTGAACAAGCCCAGCTGCCTCAGCCTGTCTTTACAGGAGAGGAGCTCCATCCCTCTAATCATCATCATGGCCCTCCGCTGGACCTGTTCCAACAGTTCCACGTCCTTTCTATGTTGAGGACTCCAGAGCTGGACACAGCACTCCAGGTGGGGCCTGATGAGTACAGAGCAGAGGGGTAGAATCACCTCCTGCAACCTGCTGGCCACGCGTCTTTTGATGCAGCCCAGGATGCGGTTGGCTCTCTGGGCTGCCAGTGTGCACTACTGGCTCATGCCGCTTCTCATCTACTAAATCATTTAGGACCGTCTCATCCACCTGAAGTCCTCTAAGTTTGTCCAAACAAGATGACTGCCACGGATTTCCTCTTTCTGCATACTCATGTTGCAGAATTGTGAGGAACCCTCAAAATGTGTCTTTCTATATATTATGCTGCATGGGTGAAGGATGAGAAGAAACATTTTCATAGTTCACTGGTAACCAGCAAAGTTCTCTAGCTTATCTTGTTTTTGGATAATCACTGAAGCCCCAGGGTGTCCAAGGAGACTGTCACACAACTGTGTGTGTATGAGTACAATTTCTCAGTCAATTATAGTGGTAATGATTACTGATGCATCAGTATGTGCAGAAAACTGATTATGGGAAATGTAAGAATATTTTCAACATGAAGAATGTTTTCATAGACAGGAAGATCTGCTTGATCTAATGTCAGCTCTGAGCTCAGCTAAAACAAACTGTATTCCTCAAGGCACTGCAGCAAACAGATTAGCATCAAATAAAGACACTTGGCAGCCAGGCTGATCATACAGCTGCATCTTGTGCTGACCAGCACAGTCACCGTGACCCCATATTCCCCCTGTTTTCATATATCATCACATGGTCTCTTGTCTTATACTTACCACTAATATTCCTTCAGACAGAAATCACCTCCTTCTTGTGTGTTTACAGAACCATCTGCACCTAGTGACGCTTAGTATATAAATAACAATATAAGTAACAAGAAAGATGTAAATCTGATTGTGATTTATGGCAGAGGTGAACAACGTACTCAATTAAATCTCTGCATTATCAAAGAACATGGAAATTTTGAGGCCAGGGTTTTTTCTATAGTATTGCCATGGCTGGTATCTTCTCAATACAAACCTTCTTGCACGTAAAACACCTTTTTTTTTTTAGTTACCCATCAATTCTGATACATTGCAGTTATTACCACAGTCACATAAAATGTTAGATGAGTAGCATTTTCACTGGCACTTTTTTCAAATAATCTCTGTCACAGAGAAGCCCCAGATTTTGCATTACTGCTGTTTGGAAGATATCCATCAAAAGATTACGAAAAGACATCTGCTTTGGTCCATGAGGGGGACACATGGGACTGAGCTTTGCTGTATTCTATAACCACTCATTGATGACCAGACTCCAAACCCCACTTCTGCACAGCTGCAGAAACCCAGCATGCTGCTGCAGTAATTAGAGAAGAGATAAGAAAGTATGGGATAGCTACCAACACAACACAGGCTTCTAAGACATTTAATCAAACTCAGATAGCCTGTGAGAAATTTGGGAGATCTTTACAAGTCTTTGTAATCCCATGTCATGCTATCCCTCATGGATGTCTCAAACTACACACATAAATCTTAAGGACTGCTGATTAAGATCGTATATTTTTTCTTTGCTGGATGATTCACATGACTGGTTTAATACTTAAATCCCTTTCAAATAAAGGTGCCCTCATTCTACAAAGTGAACCATCTGGAATTCTGCTTTTTTTTGCTTTTTTTTTTTAACCCACAGTATTAGAGGTCAGTCAGAGACGAGTCTTCAGGGGAGGATTTGGAACAAACTAAGGAAGAATAGACAAACAGAATCTGGCATAAAAAGAGGAAATCTCATCCACAAAATGAAACTTAATAATTTTACACAAAAAGAAACTGTTAATTATTAAATAGATATTCATAGGTTAAATCTGGGCTATACACAGGACTATTATGGCAGAGCAGTGCTACTGAACAGCATTTCCTGGCACCATGAAAATTATTCCGATCTGCAAAACCCTTTTAATTGAGTTTATGTTTCATAAGGAATGTTTGGTTGGAACTGATTTTTTAAGTTAGAGCTTAGATTTTAAAAGGTACCTCTGCTGTTTCAGAGAAGCGTTAAGACTGGAAGCTCACTCTTCCAGGCATTTATTTTGTAACAATCCTTTAATTTCACATTTTGTTATGTTTGACAACTGTCCTGGGGAGCTAAACACTCTCCTCTGCAGCTACTGTGATTACCGAGAGAAAAATATGAAACAACTTTGAAAATTATAGCTGAGGATCACTGGCAGCCTGGTTCTGCTGAGCTCAGCAAGGAAGAAAGGCTGCCCAGTATCTTTACTGGAGCAGTCACTCCTAGAGGCTATTCTGACTTGCACTTGCTGGCAAAAATCCCTAAAGTACCATCTGCCAGCAAGAACAGCAGGGAGGAGAAATCATTCATGTGCACACTCAGGTACTGCCCAGGCCTTCCCAATTCTCCAGAACTTCAAATTGTGGAAGCTACCACCAGTGAGATTTAACACTTTAGTAGCCCAACTAGACCTGCTGGGATGTCCTCAATATAACAGTACTTCACCAGAAGAGACAAAGAGTCTCCATAAAAAGAGGAGGAGAAGAAAACTGAACAGATTAAATAATTTATGTTTTATACTCAGAACATTATGGTTACAGTCCATGGTCAACATTCCCAAGCACTGCAGGTTTACTATGCTGAAAAGGTGTGTCTACAAAAGGCTTATTGGGAAGGCAGGGGAGAACAGGGTTGAGGTGGGGAGAATTGATATATATACACAACAGATATGTNATTGTGAAGTTAGAGCTTCATTGGCTTATCCTGTCCTGTTATGTGTACACATTCCCACCCTCACAATTTTGTATTTCTAGAAAACACACCCTTGAAGGCAGCTGTTTGTATAGAAGGGCAACAGCTGTTCTGGGTCAGAGCAGATGCAGTACACATCACCAGTTGTCTATATGTGATGCTTTCTCAAGAATATTCATGTGGCTCTTTTTTTTCCCCCTCTTCCTTTGCTATTTCTACAGCAGGCATGGCTGTGCAGGCTCCCAGCATGATTAGGATTTTCTGCCTCTATGGTACTGGCCAAGGAGAAAAGTGACTACAACCTACAGTTTTACTACTACAGTCTGATCTTCCTTTCCCATCCTACTATTCATCTCTGTCTCCGTCCCCTTATCCATCACATAATTTTAAGTGACATCTAACATTTAGATTACGCTCAGTCTTAGACACAGCCCATGAAAATCTTCACTTTGCTGAAATTAGTAACACTGACTTCAGTGAAATGGCTGGTTCCATACCACAGTGCACTCTGCCTTCCATCCCTGCAAGCATTAGAGCTCGTAAAAAATGTAAGGATCTTTCTTTTTTTTCCCTATCACCAAATACTCAGTTTATTTAGCTCATTGAAAGAAAGAAAAAGACACACTTTGCTGTCCAGATGAAGCACAGTGTAAGTGGTCACGTTCTGTGTAGAATGATGCAAAGCAAGATCTCCTGTTCTACAACAAAAATTCTAACCTAAACTGTAAGCCCCAGCCAGGTGAGAAATAGATCTGCCCAATGGCACTGCTTATAGCTCTTTTCAGGATGGGAGAGGTTTCGGTTCTGTTTTATAGTGGTTTACAGATTTTTATTGATACTGCTTCAAATACTCAGCTACCAGATTAAAGGTGACACTCTCAAAAGTGATTTCAATGGGCTTCAATTCTGTAGGCACTCGAAAGAAAATAATTAAATGCATGAAATCGTGATTACCAGATTTAGTGGACTATTTGCTTGTTTGTGCCTTGCACAGTGACTGCTATAAACACATATTTCCTTATTATCTGCATTACAGGAGTGTCCAAAATCTTAGGTAGGGTTGGATTTCTGTATGCGAACAGAAAAATGCATTTCCTGCCCTGTAAGAGTTCACAGCACCAGCAATGATCCTGAAGTGAGTCCCGTGTGTGCCAACACCTCAACCTTTACAGATGCCCTAGTAACTCTGCAGACTACTAGGAACTCAATAAATATATAAACAAATATTTTTCATATGCATTGTTATTTAGCTGCTGATTGATAATGATATCCTGATCACTAATGAACTTGGGTGGACTAAATCTGCCCATCTAGAGATGAATGGAAGGTACAAAACTTAGTCTTTCATGAAACTTGGAGAGACAGGTGACAAATTCCTTCTCACTAAACGGTAACGTGTTAGGAACCTATGATAACTACCTGGTAAATCTGTGAAATCAGTTGCACAGTCTGATATCTGAGCAATGAGTTTTCATTTCTGACAGCTTTGGTAGTTCAGTCTCCTTTTTACTTACAGACACTAGTGACAAAGTTTTGATTAGAAGGAAATTCCTTCTGCTGCATCTCAGTCTTTTATTTTTATAAGTCCGGTATTGACACATGAAGCATTTTTAAGTGCATCACATAAACACTTCCTTTTGAGCAATCTAACGTTACACAGTTCCTTCTGGATCAGCACAGGTGGCCAGACGTACTCCATCCTAGCTCCAAAACTGATACAGATGCACTTTTCAAGAGATACCTCCAGCTGAGTGGGAATAGGCTAAGTCCCTCCTAGATCACCTACATATAAATACAGGTCTACTTTATCTTCACAAACAGAAAGACAAAAGAGAAACAAATAACATTTTAGCATGGGGGTTTCCCACTGCGACCACGGACACTCCACACATTATTCAATGTGAACCTAAGAGCTGCTTATTCCTTGTTTGCAGCTTCTGTCTCTGACACTTGACCCAAAATTCTGGATATGTCCCTTAAAAGCTGCTGTTATCTAGTGGTCAGTGAGAAATATCAGTTTGTGAACTAAGCCTGAAGCTTCAAACCAGCTCACTGTAATTCAGGAAAGAGATTTATACACCCTCTCAGAGGACAGGTTTAACCTTCCTCTACTCCCAGTCCTTAGACATAGCCAGTGGGGCTACATAGCTACTGAGATATAACTGGAAGCAATGAGAAGGTGATAAAACTGAAGCTGTTAAGATATAGATCTGTAACTATGCACCTAATGCTGAAGCCTTTTCTCATGTCACCAGTCATAAGGGAATCAACAGAATTACTCATACAAGTTAGGACTCCACCAAGGTTATGAGGATTATCATGCTCCGGGATGTTCTGGGTAATACGTTGTTTTACAAGTATGCTCCTTTAGATCACCACTATTCAATGTAAATAAGCAGAAAAATCAAGCTCTGTATTAATTAGAATTCACAGAAAGCATACAGAGAGACAGAAAGATGAAGGCAGCATGAATAACATACAGTATGCAGAAAATGGTCTCTGACCATTCTTTTGTGTTGTACTGACAATTATTTAACTGTATTTTTGTATTTGAATTTAAAATAACACAGGTCTATTATAACACAGGTTTAATTTTGATATAGTATATAATTATCTTCAAAGGCTTCCACAGCACAGAGGTAGGCCTGAACTGAGATTCTGGACTCAGTTCACACCAGTGTGTGGGAGGCCAAACGTGTACCTCTGCAGCTTTGTCAGTGACAGTGAGAGGATAGTGATTTGCACTGCATTCAAAATAGCTGAAAAATCAAACCCAGGTGATTTATTGGCACCATACAAATTTTAAGTCAGGTGACTTATGAGCAAATATGCCTAACAGTATACTACTTAATGCCATATATTGTCATGACAAGGATCCTCAAACTGTCCTTCACATAAAATGAATTTATGAATCAGTCTCAAATTATTTCCCAACAGGGCTCTATCACTTATTTTAATTATGAGCCAAATACTGTATCCCTTGCTACCCTGACAAAAAAGACCAATATAGCGAAGAACTGTTTTAACAGTATATGGAACTAATACTATTCTGATTCATATTCTTTAAAGTAAGAAAAACCATGAAATCCCTTCCAGAATTCTATTCTGGTTAACAAAAGTAACTCTTGTTATTCTAGACCTTGTGTAAACAGTCAGGAATAATGCTAAATGTATAAAAACATTGAGTTGGACTATGTTCTCTTGTTATCATATCTCTTTAGATATAGCCATAGACACAGTTAAGCAGGCTTAAGGCCCTCAACTACAAATGACAATTAAGTCCTTGCAAATCCTTCACACAGCATCTGAAGCTACAAAAAAGTACTTCACCGTGACCTAATAGCCTTGCTAAGCCTTTGTTTCTGTTTTCTTAACTGTATTTCTATACTTAAGAGATGTAAATTTGGCTGAAAACAGAATATTCCCCACTGTATTTGAAGTAAGTGGTACTTAGATAAATGCAGGTACGTATATGAGAATGCATTTGCCAAACTTGTGAGTGTTCATTATTTTTTTTCTGAAAACTTGAATCAGTCATATGAATTCCTCTCACATAATTTGTCACATATCATCTGGTTTAGGTGACAACTATCCATTGTATCCACAGTACATACCCGTTACTCTCATATAGTGTAGGATGGTGCATGTCTAACTTTAGATAGGCAGATTTCATTAATTGTAAAATAATCTAAAAATGAACATTAGTTTACCAGCTTAATTGGTGTTAATATCTAAATGACATAGTAATTATGAAAAGAGAGAATGTTAAGATACGGCTTTACAACAGGAACCTAATAGCTCATTTAGATGAAACCAACATTCACTTTCTTATCAATTCTTGGTGCATTTCAAAGCATGCCTCCTGGTCTAGTGCTGACACTCCTCTGGCACACACGGCTGCCACCAATAGCTGCTTCTCTGCATCACATTTACAACCAGACTGCATTCAATTATTCGCATGCTCCTTCGTACATAAAGCATTGACAAAGTCTCTGAAAACAAAACAGTGCAAAAAGAAATTGAAAAAAAAATAAAAATGCAAAGGTGCCATCCAACCACAAAGAAATACCAAAATGTGACAGCAGTCAGGCAGAATAATGCAACCTCAACGAATCCAGCCCACGCCGCTTTATGATACATAACGTGATTATCTGTTAAAGACCGGTGATTCATTCCAGACAAGGGGGCAGTCTCCGTCCAACAGCCTGTCCTGCAAGAACCACTGCCTGGCAGCAACCACTGCATGGACAGAGACTCTTCCACCCACTCACCTCCAGAAGTGACCTCTTCAGAACTGGGTTGAGGAACATTGGCAGGACAATGTGGGGAAGCTTGCATTGCTGCCGCCCTTGCTATACCTGTCCTGTGGAGAAATAGAGGACTTAATTCCCAGGGCTGTCAGTCAGCACCTTCCACACTACAAGTGAAGGAAAAAGATATAGATTTGACAACGCCTGCTTGAATCCAATACATTTTGGGGTGTGGTGAAGAGTGCCCATTTTCTACTGAAGTATTTGGGTTACTTTCACACCTTCTGTGGAGCTCCATTTGTTTGCCCGGCCAGCAAGCTGGATTCTTTGGTTCATGCGTTGATGATGCTCTTTCCAGTTACCTATATAGCAAGCTGAGATATGGCTATTGAGAATCAACTTAACTAGACAGCCTAAATAAAATAAATAAGGAAATCATGTTTAAATTAATCTCTCAACTCTGTCATAAACAAGTACTTGCCATCGGGTAACCCTCTCCCCTCGACCTCCCTTTCAAAATGGCATGTTTCTCAGTCTGCTCATACACGTTTCCTTCATAGAAACCATTACTATAGGAATAACCTAACAGAGAAGCAATTATTTTGCTTCTCCTGTCCCATCCATTCCATAGAGGCATTTTATTTTACTTCCACATTCATCTAAATAGGGTTACCAAAAGAATAAATCCTAACAAAGACAACTTTTAAAGAAAAAAAGGAAACTTTCCACTAGCCTCATGACTTCCAGCTAGGATGACAGTTTCAGCCACCAGTTTTCAGTGTGACACATGCAAATCATTTGTATATACCAAAGTCCATTAAAGAGACAGCGCCCAGAGACCAGAGACCAGAAAAACTCTATCTGAAATACATGAATAAATCATTCTTTTGAGCGTGGTGATGAATGCAATGTTTTCCAATTCCAAAAATAATTCTCTAAAGCCTTACTAAAACAAGCATATTTGCTTCCAAGACTGATCTCTGTGTATCTTTCAGGAGTACCATGATGGTTTTTCTTGGAGGAAATGTCAAGTTTAGACACAGAGAATTGGAAGCTAATGACCAACCATTTTACTCTGGCAGGAGTGTGCACTGAATACTGATGTTCGCAGGCAGGAACAATTTCCAATAATTAATTGGAAACATATCAGCTTTCATTGCATTTGCTTAACTTTGGTCAACAGCAACGTTAATCTTGCAAGTGAACTGTAAGACAAAACAAAGCCGATACACGTGAGGTTTATATATAATTCACAGTTGCTGGAAAGCATGGAAAGCAAGCCAAGTAAATGATGATTATAAAAATATGGCAGAGGAACTGTACTAGGGAAAAAACCCCAGCAAAACAAATTCAATTTATATTGTATCAATCACTTAAGCTTAATCTTTTAGCTCGGTGCGTGCTGAAGAGTAAATGTTGTGGTAAATAGAATTAGAATTGTTCGCTTCTTATTTGGTCAAAACAGACTTTTGCATCACTCCCTGAGCGAAATGCCAAACAGGCCATTTTCTTAATTTTTATTTTTATGTTCTTATTTGCCACTGTGTATTTCTTTTCACGAAGTTCCTGGTTTCCAACATACTGACCACTTCAAAGCAACAAACCAGTTTTCCTCTCTGCCTTTTATCTACTACCTTGGACTATGATTATGGCTGTCCATGGGCTATGATTATTGACAGGCTTTGGCCAAGATATTTGGATGAGGTATCTCCAAGAGAACTAATAAAAATTGGTCATATATATAATACCATATTTAATAAACCCGGTATTTAAATATAAATTAAGAAACAGCAGGTTGACTCGAAGAAATAGGACAGTTATTAGTTCTGTCCTGAGCACTACAGACGGATGTTCTGTTCACTTTCTAAGACAGTGATTACTCTAAACACCAGCAGGAATTTTAGTAAATTTGCTCCTTTTCTTTATGTGACAAATACAGAGTATCAGAAAGAAGCAAAAACATCATGGAACCCTGATGACCTTAGGTTTTACATGCTGGCTAAACCCTTCTCATAGACTTAAAAAGCTGCCCCAGAAGTACCATGATACATAGATAATCTAGATATTACAGTAACAATGCACAATTATCACTGATCATTTTCTCTCCAGACAGACAAAAGAGCTCAAACAACTGAAATGTTTGTGGATAGTTTCTAATAATCCTTGGAAGGACTGGCATTAGTGGAACCAGGTCTCACCCCAAACCGCATCAGTTAAAGGATTCACCCTCCCTCAAATCCAAACTGGTTAAAGCTAAAACTGGGTGTTGGGGCTGGGAAGCTACAACTGAAAGCAGGAGCTAAAACAGTCACAGCATGGATTTTTGCTTTAGTAAACTACAAAAGTACTGAATGGCAAGTATTGCCACACATTGAGGGCCACCTATATTTGTTCCAAAAACAAGCCTTCAGTGTTCAAAACCAACTATCTTATGCATTGTATGAGTCAAAGAGCCTTTCCTTCGCTTACACCCTCCTGATTTGCTCCCCAAGTTACCTGATTTTTCCATAAGTCACCTATTGTTCTTAAACCTCCCCTACAGTCTATCTATCCCAAGCACTTCAACAAGCACTTTAACACTTTAACTATACAGGATATTTTTACAAGGTAGGGTTAACTTCACTGTCAGGGAAAGTAGTTCACAGAATAAAAAAGGTAAAAATTTGGGCACAGGAGAAATAAATATATTTAAGATTAGTCCTATTCAAACAGGAAGCTCTTCCATGACAGAAAGCACATGCTGTTTTTAGGATGGCCTCGCATACTGCCACCATATCCAAGCTAGAATATCCCTTCTTCTTTCTTGTTCAAATATTGGGCAGAATCTATTGTGTACATAAGGACTATAACATGGCTCCTGGACTTACTTCTTAGATCAACCAGAAATTTTCCTGTGAGTCCTATGGAAATCACTGGTTTCTCTATATTTCATTTTCCCTTTGGCAAAAGTGCAACCTACCTTTCAGTCTCCGTGACTGGAAAAAAAAAAAAAAGGGGAGAAGTGTATTGTGTGGACCTTTAGATGAATGGATCCATGCATCTGTGGCTGCAGCAGTGGATTCCCTCATCTTCATTCTTCACCCAGTGACAAAATTAAGGTGGTGGTTCAACAAACCTTTCCCATTCCCTTCAAATGTGTGAGGACAGTACCACTGTCCCACCCAGGTCTCCCCGGTCAACGTATAGCTGGTGAAGAAAGATGAGCCTGATATAGCTGAATCAAGCTAGTCATCACTGCCAGGGAGCCCATACTTGTGTTCCAGCATCCAAAAATGACATTGCTAGTACCTGAACTTTCATGGATAGTCTCTACAGAAGAAATAATGACCATTTCAATATACTATATGCTATGGCTTTGCTAAGAACCTGATTTCTTTTACAGAAGCTAAAAAGAATATTGATTTCTTTCAAGTCCACTGCACACTAAATGCAATTCCCACTGTTGCTATCTGAGGTATTAGATAAAAATGCCATCATCAAGAATCAACAAGTCTCTCATGAAGCAGAAATGACTAAAGCTCTTTGGTATATTTCAAACAATCCTGTCAGCTGCAAGTAGCTAAAAACTTACATTGATTCATGAAAAACCAGAGAAATTTCACTTTGATACCAGCCAGGCTTAGTGTATATACAGGTTGCACAAGGAAGTGCTTGAGTCTTGAGCACTTGAAGTGTTTTATTGCACCATAAATCCTGGAGGTATTTAAAAGACAG
>VZTM01007288.1:0-27712 GCA_013400555.1 Jacana jacana
CTGTCATTTCAATTTTTTAGATGTATTAAGAAAAATGCATGCATTCATTGTTCCATACATATGCACATTCAATAAGGCATTATTAATTGGGTTTGGCAGCCAACAAGCTGGCTTTTCCTGCAGCCTGAACTCTACTTGACATAGCTACCAGCTGTACCAACCTTCTCTCAGGAGTTCATCTGTTTTCCCTCAGGAAAAGCCTAGGACAAGAAACAGATCTAACGAGTGGCCTAAAGTCTTTTGTAAACTGGTCTTCTGTAAACTAAGCAATGCTACATTTTTGCTTTAGTTCCTCATAATCAGAATTTTTTTGCTCTCACCCCATTAGAGATTAAGAAGAAATGGAGGAGAAAGTGAAAAAGACAAGACGTGTGCATTTTTATAGAATGACTAACACTTATTCAGAGATAAGTGATGACTTATCTCTTCAGCCAGGTATTAGACTTAGACTTGATCACGTTTCCAATCAGTTTGAACTCTGTGAATTATTTCGCAAAGCCGTATATGCAGAAGGTATATATGGATGCTTGATAAGCAGTAAGGCTTGCAGTTTACCGAATAACTTATTTTCGTTTGAGTTGCGACACCAAAACTTCTCTCTTGCAAATGAATAATGATACATTTGGAGTCTTTTTAAGGGAACTTAATTGGTAGTTGTAATGAAAAGTAGTACAGCTACTTCCTGTGAGCAATACATTTCCTCATACGGATTAACTGTATTTAAATTAGCATAGAAAGCAGAAAAAAACAGTTAATCCTTTTCCAGTTGTAGTGTCTCCTTGATTGAATTCATTGGTTTGGACTGTTAATGGGTAGCTTTACAACTGAGTTTCATTGGCAGTTTATGGATGTCCAGACCTGAACAGCCAGGTGACATCTAGTACCTCCTGAGTTCTGTCCTCCTGCAAAAAGTTTTAGCTTTTGGGGTTTTTTTGGTAAATAATAGCTGTAACATGAAATAATTTCTGCCGGCTAAGACAGTACCTGAGAGCACCTTCTGCATTGTACAGGCAGTGCCCTATGCAGAACAAGCAGGTGAACCAGCTGCCTTTTTTTTTCCTTTTTCTAAATAAAGTAAAATGCATGTACTATGTGGGACAGTGAAGTTTATGGTTTCTTTCTAATAAATACACTGATAGAAGCAAAGAATTTTAGAAATGTATACTTGAACTCTGTTTACAGTCCTTTATAAATATTAGCTGTAACTTCTTTACTGAAAAGAAGGATAATAAGTGGACTTTCAAAAGTGCTCAGTGTTATGATATTTTTTGTGGAATCAGAAGAAATTTCCTCTTGATTTAACAAGAATATTCTAAACTCAAATCTGTAAATTGAAATGGGGAAAATATTATGATGTGAGTTCTCCCAAACTGCAGATGATGTAGATATTGGTACCATAACAAAACTGAAGGAAGGAGATGACCAATTGATAGTGAATGAGAAAATACAGATAAGAAAAATTTTGCTAGGTACAATATAAGCACAGATCACAGTTGACAATAGCACTGGTAATGAATCAAAATCCAATATACTTGCAGTATAAAGGTCTGTGTTTATGAAAAAAAAAAAAAAAAAGAGAGTTTTAAGCTTTTAACAGAATGCAACTTCTGGTTAGTCTCATGGATTTGAAAAAGAATGAAATGATTGTATAGATTTTTATAGAAAACCTGTTATGAGGAAAGATTAAATTTCAAGGATAATTGAAAAACAAGTAGTATTACCCAAGAAATTTATGTCTAAACCCCGGTGAATCATGTGAGTTGATTTGTTTATAATAAGATGTAGCTAAAAGGACAGGCTTTGAGGGATTTATATATGAAGATAAGTAGCTGGTGTTTGATATAATAGAAAATGGTGTAAGGAGAAAGGCAGAATGGTTACAGAGTTGGAGAAATACTAACTGCAAGGGAATTTTGACAACTTTGAAAGTGAGATGGCCATTTTGGAGGCTGGAGTGAGAGGTACTGCAATGAGAAATGGGAGTCTAGTCTCTTCTCTTTCCCCTAAAAATTAATTTTTTAATAAACCAACAAAAAACACAAAACAAAGCACAAAAATCGGGGCTCTTGATGGTGGTTAAAAAGTATCAAATATCCTTTTCAAGTTTCAAGCATCAAATCCCTTGAGCTACTTTCCTCATCATAAATACATATCTATATTTTAGTGAAAACTTTTTTGTGTGTTTTCTTTTGTTGTTGTTGTTGTTGTTGTTGCTTGTTTGTTTGTTTCCTGTAATCTTAACTGCAACTATTAAAACTTCTAGATGCACACTTTTTTTGGTCTGTTTCAAATGTTAATGAAGTAATTTGAAACTGCTTAGTACTGTCACTCTTGGCATGACTCTTCCATTAATCTAACTGTGAACTGAGACAGCAAATTATATCTCTCTGTTGCAGTTTCATTTGTTGATGCATTAATTTTCATGTTTTAGGAATAATAAAAAATTAATTTGCTCATCATGCTGCATTTATCAATCCTGAATTGGCTAACTCTGCTTCAATGCATGTCGTTGCTTTGATGTATCTTCAAAACTGACTTTGCTCAAACCAAAATGTTTCTGGACGGAGACCATTTCTTATATGTGTGTTAGTATATACATATGTCCACACAAATATGTGTATTTATACATGTAAAAAATCGTTTGAACAATGACACATTACTTTTAAAAGTGTTTAAATATTTTTCCTGTAAATGTAAAATAAGCAAGGTTGCTGCTTTTTAGAAACTAGTAACTGTGAAGAGTCGTATTTTCATGTCTCTCATGTCTCCAGAAAGAATTGTGCTGAGGATTTATATGCTGGTTTGTTTTTTGACATGAACTATCAGTTAGGTTTGCATAATTGTGCCTAACTGATATGTGCAGGAGGAGAAGAAAGGGCTAGTTGGAAAGACAGGGAACATGAAACTGTATAACTGCAGGGAATGAAAATGTTTACAGGCTTCCCAGAGAGGTGATGGTGTTTCCATCTCTGGAGACGTTCAAAACCCGCCTGTACAAGTTCCTGTGCAACCCGCTCTGGGGGGACCTGCTTTGGCAGGGGAGTCAGTCTAGATGATCTCCAGAGGTCCCTTCCAACCCCAAATCATTCTGTGATTCTGTGATTGAATCTGTCCATCCCACACATTTTAACAGAAATCTATGTTGCATCTCCTCTAGGAGTTTTCATCACCTAGTGAAGCTTTTTGTACGGTGGTTGCTACTGTATGGTAGTGGGAAGAGTAGTCAATTATTTAAGCTGCTTCTCTTTACAGATGTAAGGATGCTCTTCCCCATCATTGCACAGTATGCGTTCAGCCTGTTCTCCATCACTGACCTCTGGATTTCCACAGAATAATGTGTTTGGGTCAGCTGGGCAGCAAAGCAGAGCTTTGGTCTTTCACAGCAGATGCCATACAGCCAAAGGGCTGCACCCTTAGCAGACATGAGGCAAACAGTCCTCATCTATGAAATCTCATGATCACTCAGAAGCAGATGATTGTCAGGTAGACCAGATGAATTTTTGTTGGCAAATCAAGATGTTTCAGTGCAAATGATTCAAACTTAAACTGAGACAACAATGGAGATATTCTTGACCATTTTTATGGCAAGGGAAAACATGGAAACACAAAGAATGGTCTCAATCATTTACCGGACACTTAATTTTGGTGGAACTTCATTTTCTATTTGAAAGGGCAGAGGATGAAAATTTCTTCATTGCTATTCCCTGATTTTCCTGAAACGTTGCTTTAGTAAACTCTTCTTTTTTTTACTGCTGAATACCTGTTCTTCCCTTCTCTTCTCATAACACTAGTTACACTACAGTTATTTTCAAGAGAAGGGAGGAAATTGTGAGCTTTGGATTGGTACTTGTCCCTATACCCTCTCTTTGATAGCAGAGAGTTTCTTCCTTTTGCCAGAACAGGATTATATATTTTTTTCCATGGTAGAAGGATGATCTACAAAGTAACATATATTCATAACCAGCGATCAGGTGGCAAAATTAGGAGAAACTCCTGTGACAATAAGTAGTACAATGGAAGTTCTCCTGAATGGGAAAGCAGCAGCAGTCGCTGTCAAGAGATAAAGACTCTAATTATCTATGTGTTGTTACACACCTAAACTGGGTTCAGAGAAATTGTCTCCCTTTCCTTTTTGTCTTTTTATACCTTTCCTAACACCAGTTAGGAAAGCTTGATTGGTAAGCAAATGAGGGAGAGTTTTTAATCTTCAAACCAAACAAATTTAAATTAAAAAATGATGAAGCAAGGTGGAGAAGCAGACAGAAAGGCTGTTGAACACTGTTTTATCTGAAGTGCATCCTGGTCCTCATGCTGGCACATTCTCACTAAGAATGGGGTGTCTCCTCTGAGGTGTTCCCTGCAGTCCTGGTCCCCTCACCTTTCCCTGCCAAGACGTGCCTTGCTGTGATTAGGGAGTTTAGGAACACTAGGAAACAGAGCAGCTCTAAGATCTCCAGTTCATCAGTCACGCTGAGGGGGCAAGGTGCTTTGTAAGGAGAGCCCTACCCATAGCATGCTACAGTTTACAAACACTGTTGGAGCTGATCACAGAGTCAGCCAAAAAAATGGTTAAGGAAATGGTTAGAAATGGTTAGGGAAACTGCAAGCAAAAGAAGTAGGGAAGAGAGCAAACCACAGACATGTTGAAACCATTGACAACTGGATATATACTCAATCAATCAATACTCAAACATTCACAGAGGAAGAGAAGACATACAGATCTGTACTTTTATTGTGTCAAGTTCTGCATCAAGCATTTCCCAATGTCAATATAAGCAAATGCACGGTCAGAAATCTCTGTAGAAGTGCTTCATATATTGCATGTTTGGAGATGTAGCAAATAAGTGCTCAAAGTCTTGGAATACCATCAGAGGCTTAACACCACTAAAACTGCTCTTTAGAAAATAAAAAGGGAAAAAAATCCAAATAAGAACACAAAGCAGAAGGCAGAGTGCTATTTTACCTTGAGAAATTAAAAGTACACTGGCCTAGCATGACTACCAGGTTTTACCACAGATAATGTATCTCAGTAAACTATTCAATGCCCGTTTGAATTATAGAGTTAAATTTCTTTATGTGCACTCTCCAAGAATTCGTACTACCAACTTGTCCAGAGCATGGGAAGTCCTTCACTGTGTTCGGTTACCAAGCTCTTTTGAATTGGCTTCCTAAAAGCTCTTGTACTTCTTCCCTGTGGATTGTACAAACTTGGTACAGGCTTACTAGTCCTGTCACACTGAAGCAATTCATCAGCATCACAAAGAATCCTACTGGCATTAGAAATGTATCTAATAATAAAACACCAAAGAAAATCTTCCAGAGGTCTCTGAAGACCCTGGTCATCCTGCCATAAATCTCCTCTGGCATCCACTCCTCCAGGGCATTTTACTTTTTGATCTGAAAGTGCAAATAACCATCTCCTTGCAGAAAGTTAAACCAAAAAGTGAGAGCAAGCTTTGAAATTCCCATGCTGCCATTGAGAAAGCTCATTATAAAAACCAGTTGATAGCTATAAGCACATACTTTGCTCTGGTACAATGTACTCTGGATAGCTATTATTCAATGCAGTAATGCTTTAACTGATGCCACTATAATTACTGTAACAGATTCCTTATCGCACACTTCTTTAGGAATTTTTAGAACTAGATTCCTTATGCAGTTATTAATAGCCCTGAAAAAGCTTTTACTTTTTGTATCTGATCATGTGAATAAATTGCAGTTCTTCTACTTGAGATGTACTTAAGCGTGCCCGTGTCCAAATCGGTGTCTTCCCTACTTCCAATTTAGCATATCTGAACTAACTAATAATACACTTTCTCTAGCAACATTATTATATCTGGGAGGTAATTTTATAGCATCAGTAAATGAGTTGTCATCCATGCATCTAATTAAAAATTAACTTTCATATGTGAATTAATTTTTAGAATGAAAATAAAAATCTATGTTTTAGCCATACATTTTCTCAGAAGAAACCCTAATAGTTAAATATAATCTGATAAGAAAATCCACATTTTGGTTATGTTTTAACATGTTCTTCCTTTTCCTAGATTAATGCAAGACCAAATACCTTATTCAAGTTAAACCCCCCTTAAATCAGTTTTTCCTCCAAGGTAAATGAAAAAAACTTTAAGAAAATATTTATTCTGGATGCATAAAGTGTGCTACTGTCAAAAGCACACCAGGCATAACTTGCTTAGGAGGGTAGTTTACCCTTATATGCTAATTTCTTTCATGTCAAAAGTTCCACAGCAAGGAAGGATATATTATTACTTCAGAATTAATATGCTCCATCAAAACTGAGAAGACAGAAGTTGCACAATATTTAATATTATGAAAAAAAACCCCACATTATTATTTTAAAAGAGTTCCATTTGCTTGTAAAGCAATAGCAGTATTTTAAGACTCAAGAATGGGTGACAAGGATAGTTCTCCCTGACCATGTGTTAAAGAACAAAATTGATCTTTTTAAAGATTGTTATTTACAGCCACCAAAAATTGTTAGAATACTGTCTTGTCTCAAAACTGTATCAAAGCTGCAATATTATAGCAGAGAAAAGGCAGATGGAAGGAAAACATAGAAGATTTTTCAGGGTATTAATAAAAGACTCAGATACTTCAGAGGACTTCCTAAATTGTAAGGAATGTTACTTGTAATGACTTCTGTTGTTCCACGAGCATAGAGAGGATATTCTTCCCATGAATGACAAGACTACATCAAAGGGTAAGAGCACAGGTTAAAAATAAGGACTCCAACAAGACTGCAGAATTTAAACTGAATTAAATCTATGACAGATGTGTGCAATACTTGTGACACATCAATATTTCTGAAGTACTTCAGTAGTTTAAATAGTTTTCTATGTTATAAATCAGGTTGTTGCCTAATATTAGAAAAAATGTGCCTGTTTCTGCTTTTCACTTATTTTTCAATATGTAAGTAAAGTCTTCCTTTGTATACAACTCCTCTTTTTGGAGCAAGTTTTTTTTTCTGGTCTGGGAGAGAACAGGATGCTGGAATCACAGAATCACAGAATATCAGGGATTGGAAGGGACCTTGAAAGGTCATCTAGTCCAATCCCCCTGCCGGAGCAGGAACACCTATATCAGATCACTCAGGAACACGTCCAGGCGGGTTTTGAATATCTCCAGAGAAGGAGACTCCACAACCTCCCTGGGCACCCATTGCCCTTGTCCTATCATTGGACATCACTGAGAAGAGCCTGGCTCCATCCTCCTGACTCTCACCCATTACATATTTATCAACATTAATGAGGTCAGCCCTCAGTCTCCTCTTCTCCAAGCTAAAGAGACCCAGCTCCCTCAGACTTTCCTCATATGGGAGATGCTCCACTCCCTTAATCATCTTGGTAACCCTGCCCTGGAATGTCTGAGTCAAGGAATGCTGCTAAACATCAAAACTCTTACCTGCAATTAAGCAATTTAGGTCAGTGTTGGATGGTGGAAGGGAAACAGAAAGGATAAAAAATATTTTTCCACACACAGGGTCTGAGAAAATAATTTTAATGTGT
Organism: Jacana jacana; assembly: GCA_013400555.1. Lineage (NCBI taxonomy): Eukaryota > Metazoa > Chordata > Aves > Charadriiformes > Jacanidae > Jacana > Jacana jacana. The sequence goes on from VZTM01007288.1 coordinate 7,527, forward strand.
CCCTTTGAGATTTACAGAAAAATATTTCAGAAATATTGGGCTTTTATGGTTTTCATGTTACAATCCATTTTGTTCTCAGACAACAAATATTTTGGCAGTAACAATATTTTTACTGAAAACACAAGGCAATGTAAGAATGGCAAATTCATTGAGTTTAAATTAATTTGCTTGGTTAAAAGCTTATCAGCTAACATCCTTATTGAATTCTAGATGATTTTTTAAGCAAAGAGCACAGATCAGTTATTGTTGAAGTGTATTTTTGAAATGCTAAATATTTTAAATATTTTTAAATCTCACACATTTCATGTCACAGAAGAACAATAATAGTTAACAATAAATACAACTGTTGACGTGTTATAACCTCACTGCTTCAAAGAATAGCGTTTTCCATCCAGGTCTTCTACCTGGCTGGTGAAATAAGTCAACAATTCTTGTTTAGCTCTGATCCAACAGGTAAGGGTTTTCTGACAACTGGCAAATTAGATAATCTTAAATTTATAGTAATCTCATTTATGTCTCAATGTCCAAATTATTTTTGTCCACTTTAATCCAGAAAACTAAAATTCTTCTGAGAAGCAAAGATTTTGTTTTAATTATACTACAACAATTCATATATTTCAGTAATGTTTAAATGCTATAAAACTATTCTAACAGGCATTGAATAATGTGATTTGGAAAACAACTTCATCTCTAATATGACACTCTTAGTTGTTATTGGCACTTATAATGACAGCCTTGTGAAAATGTGATGTTCATTGTACCATGATATCAAGAAAAATATGAAGTTTACATAAAAATATTAGCAGAAGTAAAGTAATTTCTTCTCTCCCAGTAGTTGTATATTTATTGAAAACCAAATAGTTTCCATAATACACACATATCCACACCATTTGCTCCCAGATTCATTACTATTTAGCACCTTCTCTCCAGTTTGATCCAGTTGGAAGCTTTCCAGCATTAACTTTCTCCCTTTAGCAAGACTGGAAAGTAATTGCAACAGAAGGATTAAGGCTTGAAGAAAGGGGCTTGTGATGAGCTACTTGTACTAAAAAGATTTGCAGAATTATTTCTAAGATGAATGAATGAATAGGAAAGTCAGATCTGAAGTTAAAGAATTTGTAAGGTTTTTTAATTATTAAGGATCAGACAAAAATGTGAAGAAATCTAAGAATTTTTCAGAGGAACTTTAAGTAACATGAAGGAAGGATGAAAGGTTTTGCTTATTGTTCAGTGAATGGAAAGTGGACAATGGAAGTACATTGACAGGGAATGGGGCATTGACATGCACCAGGAAGCATGAATACTGAGAGGACCTGTGTAAGGTAGATGAAGGACATGAAAACAGCAGCACTGAGTCTTACAGGAACAAAAATAAAGCATCTAAAAGGCTATGCTTCTGTACCTCCATTCTCAGTTTATGAATCATAGACAAACTGTACAAAAACTGACAACTTCATTGGGCTTAATTATGTGAATATATGGGAGGTGATGGACTATGACTCCCTTGAGAAGTGGCTTGATAGACAAGGGAAAAGGAAAAAGGCAGAAAACTGAAAGGAATGAGAAGCAGAGCTCAGATTAAAGGTACAGAAAATAATGTATTTATGATGGGAAATGGGAAAAGACAGGTGATGTTTAAGGAGCTTTGAAGCACCAGAAGCTAATGGTTGAAGCAAAGGAAATTAGGACAGGATCCTGGAGTAGAAAACTGCAAAATGTTTAGGAGGTTTGTGATAAGTAAGAATGAAGGGGAAAGTATCTTCTTTTTCCTGTTGCTGTACCTCTAGAAATCAATCTTTCTTTACATACCTTGCCAGATGCAACTCCAGGTGGACTTTGGCTTTCCTAATGCTATCCTTTCATAATCTGACAGTATGTCTGTGTTCCTCCTGGGTCACTCAATGCTGCTCACACTTATGTGTTTCTTTTTTACCTTTGAGTCCTTTCAGGAGTTCCTCATTCATACATGAAGACCTTTCCTTTGCTTGATTTCCTGTATGTTGGGATGGACCAGCGGAGGTGGCCCTTGAAAGTCAACCAGCTTTCCTCATTTTTCCCCTGGACTGTATTACATTGAATTCTTTCAAACAGGCCTCTGAAATGGCTAAAGTCTGCTCCCATGAAGATGACAGCTGTGACCCTGCTTTTTTGCCTTGTTTCCTCTTCTGAGGATCCTGAACTCCACCATCTTGTGTTCATTGCATCCAAGACTTCTGATGACTTTCACATCCCTAACCAGTTCTTGTTGTGAGAATCAGACCTACCAGAGTGCCCCTTCCTTGTTGGCTCCTTCATCACCTGTGTTAGGAAGTTATCATCACTGCACTCCCCAAACCTCTTGTATCGCTACTGTGACAGAGCAATGTTGTTCCTCCAGCACATACTGGGGTGGTTTAAATTTCCCATGAGGATCAGAGATGGCAAATGCAAAAATTCTCCCAGCTGCCTGAAGAAGACTTCGACTATTGCTACATCCTGATCAGGTAGTGTGTAGCAGACACCCTCTAATCACCAGATTAGGCAGTCTGCTCTTGACTCAGTTCATGAATGGCTCATTGTCTATGTCTAGGCAGCACTTCATGCATTCCTGTTGCTCACATAAAAGGCAACTGCCCCTCCGTACCTTCCCAGTCCTTCCTTCCAGAGATAGCCCATCTATCACAGTGCCCAGCTGTAAGAGCTATCCCACCATGTCTGTGTGATCTCAGTGAGATAATAGCACTGTAATTTCACACAGACCTCTAGTTTACCCTCTTGTTCCCCACACGGTGCTTCAGAGGGTACCCAGTCATGCTAATTTCCCAGAAAAGATATGAGAGCTTTCCCCATGATAATGTCATGTAGACTGACCCTTGTTTATGTGCATACATTTGAGGTGGGCCCCTTCAGCCCTGTATTACTGGTCAAAAAGAGTCTTTAGTTCTCACCGCCTAAAACTTTTGCTTACCAGTGCAGTCCCCCTTCCATCGTCATTCCCAAGTGGTGAAAGAGCAGCAGGGGGTAATAGTCTGAGGGCCAGAAAAATTTCAGCAGCCTCACCATTAGGAGTTTGCCCTGGTAAGAAGTTGAAAGACAACTGAAACTGAAAGGTTATAGGATGTGCTAGAGGTAAAATAGCCAGGGCTAACTGTAACAGAAAAGTCATGGGACAAATCTGCATGTAGCGGTGCATGGATCAGTCTGAGAAAATTATATAGTTTTCTACCTCAGGGATCCTCAGAAGGGTGCTTCTGGGAAAACAGTGGGGCAGCAGCAGAGAAACTCCTGCTCATACAGCTGCTTTCCTGTAGCTGAAGTACCACTGGGGACAGAGTTAAGAGATGTGATTCATCTTCTCCTTGTAATTGGAGCTGACAGAACTTGCATGGTTTTCTGACAGCATTGACAGAGCACTTGCTTGTTCTCCACCGGACTATCTGGGCATCTGTAGGATCCTGCAATGCGGACCCCAGTGGGCTCCCCATGCCAGACAGACCCTGTACCACACACAGGCAGAGGGATCACACTTGTGCCTATACCAGTCCTTTGCAGATGTGGGTACAAAACCATACTAACAAAATCAAAATATGTTGCTTGGCTTGTAGGGCAGTACTGCTATGTAAATGCTATAAATTCACACACCCCCAAATATTTTTCTATACTTCACTAATAAGAGTGGCAATTCATTAAATGGTTCCAGACCCCCTTTAAAGGAGTTTTGCATGTAATTTTTATCAAATTCGTGTTTTTAAAATAATTTCCTAATATCTTTCGTAATTTTGCCACTGGTTTTGTGTATAAGGCGGAAATACAGTTAAAAAGGAGTCTGTGTCTTATTGTTTAAGAAGGGGGTTTAAGTTAATTATATTGCCCTGTGAGTTAGACTAAATAACAGTGCCATCTGCTGAAAGTAGTGACTTGCGGGAAGAATTTATCGTCATTGTAGTTTACTAAGTATAAAGATTAAAAAGTGAGACAGTGATAAAAGGAAAGAGAAAATAAAAGCAAAGTGAAGAGGCAAAAACATAGAGGTAAAGGGAAAGATCTTCTGTAAAAGATAAACCCAAAAAAGTAGTGTTTGAAAATGAAAAAAAAAAAAAAAAGTATTAATTTCAGGTTTGAAAAACCACGATAGCTTATATTCATTAAAGTGATCCCTCTTGTCAGATTCCTATGTACTTCACCCCCCCAGTGGCAGTGGTCTGATCATGTCAATAATCTTTGGCACAGTCTTGTAAAAGAATTGCATGTTAAAGCCTTTTAATTAAATGAAAATAATAGCAAATAATTGATATGCACTTGGGACCTGTATAAAAAATATATATATTCTACTTATATGTTCCAAACAGTTTCTTGGCTTCTGACACAAGAATTTTTGGTTATTATTAGCTTTTGGAAAAGGTGGTTAATGAAACCATTATTCAGGCATGGGAGAGACAGTATTGTGTGAAAGCAGCAGCAAAAGGAGAGTGCACGTGTTGCTAAAACCCCTGCCTGTTACATTAAATCTCATTTTCTTAAATTTTTATAGGAAAAAAATTATATTCTTGCCATTTTTCAGTGGGAGATGGATATCTGAAAGCAATCTTGTCATACATTTACTCTGCTTTCTATCCTATTATCCAGGGGTGCATTGGCAGGTTCCCCCCAGATTTTCTCCCTGTATGACTGCATTTACAATATGGACTTCTGAGCATGAAAAGCCCCATGGTTGTTGTAAGGAATTTACCCTTTTCAAATACCAAGAAGTGACATGTCTCATTTTATTTCTTCAAAAGAAGCAAAACTTTGATTAAGACATCAAAATGGAAAGTGTTGTGATTTTATCATCAGCTATATATCTCAGTGACAGCATTTCCTGGAGATCTTTGTATTATTTTAGCAAGAATACGTAATTTTATCATGTAGAAATTGAGTGACTTTTTATATTTACTGTTGCATTCTCAATGTAATGTAAACATGCCAAGTAACAGATTTTCATTATCCTTAATCGTGTCTTGTGTTAGTTTACTTTTTACCCAAGAGAATGACACTCCTTTTTTTTTACTGTATTTAAAGAAACTGAACATTTGCCATCAAGTTTTATGCCCAATAGCAAAATTGTGCTAAAAAACATGGTATGCATCATCTTCCTAATTGTGTAAACTGGTTAAACTGGTTTCATTTATTTCAATATTTTAAATATTGGACACTTTTTTAAATCTTCAGCTCTTGGACTCCTGTGCTTGTGAAAGTCCTAGAATGTTATAATATGATTTTGGCTTTAGTGCTCTATTAAATCTGAAGGAAAAACTTCAAAATTTGGGAAGCTTTAAGGATGAAGAAGGTGGAGCCATGTGAAAAGATAACTAACATCTTTATTGATTTAAATTTTGTTTCTTTTTTTTTTTAAGAAAGCTTAAAGACATATTGTTATTTTAATTTGAATTGCTTAAAAAATATCCTGTTTGTAAATCTGCGAGACAGAAGATTGAAGTATAAACTCCAAAGCCAAAAAAAATTACATCCCCTTGGAAGTTATTTTCATAGAGATAATGTTATTTGTATCCACAAAAGCCTAAAGATAAATGCAAGGCAATGTTTTGTAGGAAGCAACATTATTTTTGCATTTTCATTGTCCTTGTTGTATTAGACCAGCTGATCTGTACTGTAAACTGTGTTCCTGATAAAGCTGGAGGAAGGTGTACTCTATTTAAGGAAATACATCACCTCTTCCTCACAAACCTGGCCACCCCTTGTTATAACAAATTATGAAAATTCAAGCCATCATAGGAGCCAGAAGCAATCTTTTCAAAATTTGACACAGAGCTGTTTAAAACATGATGCTGAAGGAAAAGGTTAGTCTCTCTTCCCTTCTTTCCCCTACCACCCTCAAAAATACGATTTTCTTAGAGTGTGGAGAGCTTGTACTTGAACATAACCAGTTTAATTGTAGTTGCATCGTTAACTGAGAATTTGCTGAAGGCTCAGCTAGTCACGTACTTCCCTGCCTCCTCAGTCCAGAAACTCATCCTTTACTATTGAAGATGACCTGCAGTTTCTGCAGGAAAAATCATGTATCTTCATAGTAGTGACAGTCTCTTCCACCAAAAACAATACTTGCAAAATATTGAGCATCCATGCATTTTAAGCTTCACAAATACTTCGGTTCCTCAGTTCTCAACAATTTTTGTTCTCAAGAATAGAATTTGTAATTAAGAGGACTTCAGAAGTGAATATTTCTCCTGGGTTTGATATCAATAGGGATGGTAGCATTTTCTGAGAGCCGGTTCCAAGCTGAATGCAGGGATGTTGTAGAGGTTAATGGCTAATATTAAACTCCTGTTGTTATCAGCAGTTTGACTCCACAGTTCATTACTACTGCCTTATTCTGTTACTGATGCTTTTCTTCTTTTCCGTGTGTTTACAAGCTAGTGAAAGAGCCCTGTAAAGCACTGTAAGGATTTCAAGTATATTGTGTAAAAGGATTTAGACACTATGTCTTGTGAAAGTGGATAGAACCCCCCTTATCCAAACAGCAATTTTTACCATATGTTGATATTCATCTTAGTTCCTGTTCTGAATAAATAAACGAATAATTCTTTTTCTGGTCCTGTAAGGGAAAAAAAAAATCCCTGTTAAGAGAATTAGATCGGGTTATATATATCTGTCCTGCCCCTCCCCTCTTCATTGCTTGAAGAACCCATTTAGAAAAAAATGGTTTGAATAAATATAGAAATGTTTGGGGGTTTTCTTTGCAAAATGAGAACTTTGCTGAAATTTCTTTTCTCTGAGCAAAAATAAAATATTCCATTTGGAGTAGACAAGAAATGCGAAGAAAATTAAATGCTGGTTTCACAAAATTGCTGCATGTAGTAGTACTTAGAGTTCAGTAATAGAACAGCTCAACATCCTGTCAGGATAAGGAGCACAATTCTATTTTTTTCACTCACCCTTAACAAGTTTGAAATCCCCATTTTTTTATTTTCTAGGCACGCATCAACCTATAACCACTAAATGATATTCTAATTCAGTGTTTTCTCTTGGTGTTTTTCCACTTGTACAATAAATAAACATTCCAGAGCAGATGTTATACTCATGTGCCGCACTTACCAGGCAGCCGCTAATAATACTTAAATAATTTTGTAGAAAGTAGAATAGCTCATGGAGGACAGATGAGAGGATATAATTTCAGATTATCCAATAACTGGTAAATTAATATGCCCTGCTTTCCACACTGTCAAAAAAAGAACCCAGGCCCCAAAAGATAAAAAAGCTACTATGTGCTAATGGTAAGTTACTAACTCAGGAAATGACAAGGTTTCAGTCCCTCTGTTCATGAATATTCCGAAAGTAAAATAGCATTAATAGAGACTAAGAGCGGCTCATATGGACTGCTGTAATTATAGTGGTTTCAATTATATATTGAAAGACTTCAAAACCAGATTGAATATCCATATGCAGAGAAAGCAAATTGAAATCGGGTCTCCCAAACCCTGAATGTTTTCATTTAGTAAAATAGAGAGACTTCTACAGGTGTTACTTTTTGCACATTGTTGTGTGACTTCAGCATGTCAAAGTGTACAACGTATCCACCTTAAATTCTGTGGCTACCTCAAGAAACAGAAAAATTCCAGATGGAAAACAAATTGCGATTTTTGCTAACTTTAATAATTAAAGTAATATGTTAGCTTTCAGGTGGTATTTTATGATTCAAATTCATAGGATCATAGAATCTTAGAATCATTTAAATTGTAAAAGACCTTTAAGATCATCAAGTCCAACCACTCAACCATGTCCCTAAGTACCACATCTAGATAAGCTCCATCTCCAGGGATGGTGACTCAACCACTTCCTTGGGCAGCCTTTTCCAGTGCTTGACAATGCTTTTGGTGAAGAACTTTTTTCCTAAACGCAGACACACATGGTTGGAAAGGACCTACAAGATCATCTAGTCCAACCACCCTCCTATCACCAATACTACCCACTAAGCTACTAAATTGTGTCTCTTAGCTCCTCATCCAGATGCTTCTTGAACACCACCAGGGATGGAGACTCCACCACCTCCCTGGGCAGGCCATTGCAATGCCCTACCACTCTTTGGGAGAAAAAGTTTCTCCTGACATCTAATCTAAACCTCCCCTGGTGTAACTTGTGGCCATTGGCTGCCTTGGCCACCTGGGCATACTGTCAGCTCATGTTCAGCTGAGTGTCGACCGACACTCCCAGGTCCTTTTCCTCTTCACAGTCCTCAAGCCACTCTGCCCCAAACCTATAGCNCATGGTCATAGAAGGAGATTAGGTTGGACAAGCACAACCTGTCTTTCATGAACCCAAGCTGGATGGGCCTGATCCCCTGGATGTCATGCACGTGCCATGTGATATCACCCGAGATGATTTGCTCCATAACTTTCCCTGGTACCGAGGTCAGGCTGACAGGCCTGTGTCGCTGGTCGGGGCGACAGACCCGCAGGGTACATATCCTGAACGGCTTGTGGGAACATACAGACGACCCAATATGAGCTAGCAGTAAGTTCCAAAGTTTATTGACAGCACAACAGTTATATAGCCTTGTACATAGTTATGCAAACTCGGTAACATTTGATAGGTTCTTAGCAGAGGAATTATTTGCATAGAGCTTCCTTATCTGCGGTTACAGCTGTGTTTGAACTCCTCCTCGAGCATCTTAAGTCCAAGATCACTCCAACCCTGGGGCCTGCCTTTAATAACACAAGCGCAAGCAAGCTCCTATCAAGAGGCCCTGTGCCCCAGCAAAAGTTTTACTTGTGCAAGCCATTTAGACGGAGGTTGTGGCCATTTTCTTCTAGCCAATTCCCAACAGGCCTGTAGTTGCCCAGATCCTCCTTATGGCCCTTCTTTTAGATGGGAGTCACATTGGCAAGCCTCCAATCCTCTGGGACCTCTCCAGATAACCTGGAATGCTGATACGTGGTACTCAATCTAAGTTGTGCCTCCACTGGTGCAACTTGAGGTCATTTACTCTTGTCCTGTTGCTTCTTGAGATCAATCACAACTTTGCTACAATATGCTTTCAACTAGTTGCAGAGAGCGATGAGGTCTCCCCTCAGCCTCCTTTTCTCCAGGCTAAACAACCCAGTTCCCATTCCCTCAGACACTCTTCATAAGGTTTGTGCTCTAGACCATTCACCAGCTTTACTGCCCTTCTCTGGACTTACTCCAGCACTTCAATGTCTTTCTTGTAGCATGGAGCCCAAAACTGAACACAGTACTCAAGGTGTGGCCTCACCAGTGCCAAGTACAGAGGGATGATCATTTTGCTAGTCCTTCTGGCCACACTATTTCTAATACATGCCAGGATACTATTAGCCTTCTTGGCTACCTGGGCACACTGGTGGTTCATATTGAGCCACCTCTCCATCAACACCCCCAGGTTCTTTTGTGCTGAGCAGCTTTCCAGCCACTCTTCACCAAGCCTGTATCACTGCATGGGGTTGTTGTGACCCAGGTTCAGGACCTGGTACTTGGCCTTGCTGAACCTCATACTGCTGGCCTCAGCCCAGTGGTCCAGCCTATGCAAATCCTTCTATAGAGCCTTTCTACCCTCCAGCAGATCAACACTCCTCCCTAACTTGATGTCATCTGCAAACTTAATGAGGGTGCACTCAATCCCCTCATCCAGATCATAGATAAAGATACTAAACAGAACTGCACCCTGAGGAACACCAGCCACCAATTGGATTTAATTCCATTGATCAGGAGTACTATGTACTCCATTCAGTGGAATACCTGATACACACTTATGTGTACATAATTTGTACACTTATTCACAATAGTTTACATCTTGGAGACTATAATTTCACACCTCCAGAATATCTTTCACCTGCAGATTTCTAGACTGCTTTTAAAGCAGTTCTGTAGCTAAAGTTCACAATACATATGTGAGCTGAGAAGAGCTCATATCACAAGGATCACATTGTTTGTCATATCTGCAGGAGCCTGACAGCAGTCTCCAGACAGCTGTTAACAGCATTGCACAGCAGTGTAGTGCTGCCAAGCAAAAGACAAACAGCAGAAGGATGTGTGGAGAGGCAGAATTAAATGTAGTACTTTTAATATAGTGTCCATAAGGAAAGAGGGGGAAAACCCAGATTAAACCCCTTTGTTGTAAAGATGAAGTATAGGGACTTTAATTACATGATCATTAACAACAATGATTCTTATAGTAGCTCTAAAAGCCTCCTTTGTCAGTACTTCTCTGGAGCTCATATTAGAGCATGGGTTCACCACTGGCTCCAAAGGAAAAATTTCACATATGGACTTGCAAACAGAATTTCTTCACCACCTCGATCCACCCTGGTATTGTTCCACCTGCGTATGAGCCAGGCTTCTCTCTTATTTCTGAGTCATGCCAGCTCTGCTACACTACACTTGGGTTACTTCCCTTCACCTTCATAGGCCGAAAGCAATTCAGCATTTGTCCACCTGGCAATACACCAAAAGATCTACTCCTGGCAGGCAGACAAGTCGTGCTGATTCAGCACTTCCACTTGCTCATTTGGCACTGATTTTTCATTGAGAGAGCAAGATCACTCTTCTGTCCTGTCCTGCAAGCCATGACCTTTGTGTGCCTGTGTTTATCACAGGAGGACATTTCTTCAAAGAACCAGTTGCTGTAGCAATTCCTCAAATATCTGCCAATGAACAAGCACATTTATTAGTGATACAGAACAAGTCCTCCCACCCCCCTACACTACTAAATAATTATTCCCTGTCTTAAACCTGTCTCTCATGTAACATACCTCTGATGAAAACTAAGCCTAAACCTATCTAATACAAGGAGATTCTGGAACGCTGAAGAAAAATTGAGGATATATTTTCATCCATAAAATAGATTAATTGTAAGAAATGTATGACAGATTCCAACAGATAAAATTATTTTTCTTAAAGTTGCTAAGGACTAGAAGTATTGTAATTTTGAAAAACTTAACAGTCAGAAACCTGGAACATATAGCTTTGTCTCCTTTAAAAACTGAGATTGATATGGACATATTTGAGGAGATAAGTTTTGACGTTTTATAAAGCATCATATATCTTTTCCCGGAAGATAAGTGGTCAGCAGAAGTTAATCATTATTAGCCTATACCCGAGGTACATTCAATACCTGCACATTCTAGTGTCTGTTAATACTTCTATATGACACTACATTTCTTGCAGAACTTATACTATGCACTGTGATGTCTTTTTTCTTAGATTCTCATCTCTGGGCTTAATACAATGCTGTATTAACATCCACTGCCATCAGTTTGTGTATTTAGTCAATTGACCCTAGTTGACGGGAGTTGTACATACATATGCACAAACACACCTATACAGATGTGATAAAAATTAAATTACCAAATCCTTTTTTTTTTAAATGTAAAGAATTCCCACTGCTATTGGAGAACATAAATTCTCTAAAACATGTTTGATTAATGTTTAAATTTTTATAATTATTCTCTAAAGCCTTCTGACAAAGGAATAGGAAAAGGTGTCACTCCAAATTATACTTAAACCATGAATAATACCATCCAATACACTAAATACTGTACAGGTTTATTCTGAAAACAATAATTGCTGAAAAAAAAAAAAAACCAACCTGAAAATGATGGAAAACCTAAAAAATATTTCAAGCTAAGTTTACTTCTTTTCCAGTTGTACAGAGCAGAAAGGTAGATTCCTTTGCACAATCAAGGAGAGCAAACTGTGATCACAACTGCAAAATTCAAGGGGAAGTGCAAATCTTACACAGTTGTAAGTCAACTTAAAACAAGTAGTGGTGTCTACTGTATTGAATAAGGCAATTAAAAGGTTGGTGACTGCAAAATGAGACATGGATGTATACATACTCCTACACACTTTTAAAGCATTGATTTCTAGTGTGTAGGTTTCCAAATAAGCTGAAATGCACTGCCTACTGGCACAATATTAGCTAGATCATTCTGGACACTGACAAACTGGGTGACTGACATCTAAATATTCTGTCAAGGGGAAGATTTAAGAAATACTTTATATTTTTGCTTGCTTAGGTAAAATTAGTTTTATCTCATTTTGCATATACTTCCTTAACAAAAGTACTGGCAACTCTAAAAGTCAATAAAAGACAAGAGCAAATAAAGATGAGGTCTCACAGACTCATTGATTATCCTTTGTAACAAGCTCTTGCTTACCTTTACACAAAGGACTCTGGAGATGTTAAATTTCAGATCATAGCTGCATTACAGCTTTGTAGCTAACACTATGACAGTAAAAGTCACTGCTTTTAATTAAACAACAAAAACTCTGATTTAAGCATGCAGTCCAAACATAAAGCTTTTTCACTTAAGAAGGCTTTTGTACTATTTGTTTAATAAAATATGTATTAAATGGCATAAGATAGCCTCATCTGGTAGTACTTGAAGTATATGGGAATTTAAGCGTTAAAAATCTCAGAGATAAATATGATTCCCTCCCCACTCCCATTAATTTTTGTGTCTCTAAATTATATCTCGAAGGTAATAATATGTGCTTTAAGAGTTTTCTATTTGGGTAGAGGTCTGATATTTCACGCTGTATCTGCAGCAGCAGTGCTCGGTAGCTTTATATATTATCTTTTTCCTGTGAGCCAGCAGTGTTCTACTTGGATCCCAAATCTAAGTTAAGTAGTCTGAGGAGGAATACTTTGGCATGAGTGCTAGCTTCATCTGTTTTTTTGAAACTGCATAGCTGCTGTACGTCTCCCACCTGCGAAAGAAAGCACCTCTCGCTTTCTTAGCATGGTCTCAGTTTGATGCATGTATTTTTCCTTACCCTACCAGTTCCTCTTTCATTACTTCCCTCTTTTTTTTTGATTCTCTCACTCCCACATAGTTTATCTAGATTTGCCATTAAAGAAAAGTCTGTGTGCGGAAATGATTTGGTAAAAAGATTATCTGCTTCACAGTCAAAATAAAGTATTATTCATTTTACTACTTCAGCATAATTTATCAACATATACACACTCCAGTTAATTCTCTCAATAAGACTAACACCTAGGGTTTATCAGATATTAGCTGGGGAAAAAAAATCAACTACTGGGCAGTTTGAATCAGTTGGAAAAACTGCTGCATTGTGGAGTCTGAGGTGTTTACATTGGAATGACAGGTAAAATACACAACGTAACGAGCAGTTCAGACTATACATTCTCTTGTCCCCAAGGAAACCTTTGAATTCTGCTTTCAGATAACAGGGAAGATTCACACCTACTAGGTAGTCTATGAACACCCAAAGGTGACATCTTGTCAGTGAATCCAGAAGTCTTACTCTATTTTATATCAATTGAGAAAAATTACCCTTTCATACTCACAGCTTCCCTTCCCTGCCCTTGTCCTGCTGTGCCAAACTCTGCCCCATATATCAGTAAGGAGAAAGACAGTACTTTAAATATACTTAGAAAGAAGACAGCAAACTTTTGGAAGAAAAAAAAAAATCAAAGGTATTTTTTGCACAGGGAAAGCAGAAATAGATTCAGAGTTTTGCAAAGCTGTCATCAAAAGTAACTGGCAAAATAAAAGCATGGTTAATGAATGTTAAGTACAATTGTTCTGATATTTTTTGTCCAGACTTGAACAGACATTGATCTAGCATGGTTTAGATAATAACCATTTAGATAATATAGCACAGAGGGGGACTCACAATTCACAATTATTGCATTTTCCTTAGTAAATATCCCTGAGTTTATTATGAGAAAATGGTACAATTCTTCCACTTTTATCATTGTCCCAGTGTTTCTTGCAACTGGCTTTCTATCAAAGATGGAAGATGAGAGGCATTTTGAGTATTTCTTTCCAACCCTGGAGCCTCTTAAAAAGAATTAAGGTGGGGTTTTTTTTATATTAAGGTGCTTCAGATGTACATCATATCCACACAGTATAGCTAGGAAATGGGGAAATGCTTTGTGAGTTGGGCCTATGGTCACGTACTCCGTACCATGCCTGGGAAGTTTCACGTTAGCAGAGGCACAGTTTGAAAAACAAAATCCACATTCAGTTCTGAAGGCTACCTTGGTAGGAGAAATTAAAGCGTTATTCAATTTGAAGTTAAACTGGGGGTTATATGAAGAATATATGCATTTATCTGGCTTTTTGACACTACTCTTAAATATTTTAGGAAGAACAAGTATAAACGCAAAAGAGCAAAATACCTGACTTCTTATTAATCTCTCCAGGTTCATTCATCCCAACTTTTCATAGAATCATAGACACACATGGTTGGACAGGACCTACAAGATCATCTAGTCCAACCACCCTCCTATCACCAATACTACCCACTAAGCTACTAAATCGTGTCTCCTAGATCTTCATCCAGATGCTTCTTGAACACCACCAGGGATGGTGACTCCACCACCTCTCTGGGCAGGCCATTGTAATGCCCAACCACTCTTTGGGAGAAAAAGTTTCTCCTGACATCTAATCTAAATCTCCCCTGGTGTAACTTGTGGCCATTCCCTAAAGTGCTATCATTAGTTATCTGGGAGAAGAGGCTGACCCCTTCCTCTTCACAACCTCCCTTCAGGAAGTTGTAGAGTGTGATGAGGTCACCCCTGAGCCTCCTCTTCTCCAGACTAAACAATCCCAGCTCCCTCAGCCACTCCTCAAAAGACTTGTGCTCCAGACCCCTCGCCAGTTTTGTTGCCCTTCTCTTGGCACGTTACAGGGCCTCGATATCTTTTTGTAGTGAGGGGCTCAAAACTGAACACAGTACTTGAGGTGCAGCATCACCAGAGCTGAGTACAGGGGGATGATCACTTCCCTGCTGCTGCTGGCTGCGCTATTCCTGATGCAGGCCAGGATGCCATTGACCACCTTGGTCACCTGGGCACACTGTCAGCTCATGTTCAGCTGAGCATTGACTAGCAGTCACAGGTCCTTTTCCTCTTCACAGTCTTCTAGCCACTCTGCCCCAAGCCTATAGCATTGCATGGGGTTATTGTGACCAAAGTGCAGGACCTGGCACTTGGCTTTGTTGAACCTCATCACGTTTGCCTCAGCCCAGCAATCCAGCCTATCCAGATGCCTCTGAAGGGCCTCCCTACCCTCAGGCAGATCAACACTACCTCCAAACTCAGTGCCATCTGCAGATTTACTGAGGTTACACTCAAACCCTTCATCTAGGTCATCAATAAAGATATTAAACAAGATAGGCCCTAGTACCAAACCCTGGGGGCCACCACTTGTAAGGGGATCTCCTCTTACTGTGGGGAGTTCTTGTTTCTCAGAGCCCACATTTTTGCCTTCTGGGACAGCTAGAGCTGTTGCCTGAAAGCCTGAGGCAAAAAAATTCTTTCAGTAGCTCAGCCATGAGCTTTACTCATAGAGAAATTACAGTAATCATCTCTAGACCTTCTGAGACTAGGAAAACCCAAGAGCAACATGTCCCCTGTTTAAAAAACATTTTTAAATTAGTTGTGTTTTCAAAGGATTTTGGTTTTTGTTGCAATAAGAATTCCATTTGTATCACTGGAATGGGTCAAGGAGAGAAGAGATACTGTGAATAAAATTTGTTGAAGGGCACTGTCTTCTACCATTATATTTGACACATTAAACCAGGAACTACTATGATTTTGTGCACAAGCAGGTATAAGAATCCTCAAGTATTCTTTCAGGGACAAGCTGTAAATACAAAAGTTATTCTGATACACATCTGCATAACATTTTTCATAAATAATCTATTACAACAGTTCATACTAGCAGAGTTGGTTGGTTTATTTTTTTGGAAGCAGGCACTGATTCGCTAGTCTGCTTGGTGGATAATCAAAGGGACATATGCAGTGGACAGAATCTATGCTACTGTGGCATGACTGAAAACGTTAAACAGGAAATTTTTATATTTATGTTAATATTTTGAATAATTCAATGAGGGAAAACCAACTTTATTTAGATTTTCCTTAACTTTGATCTAATCTGTCAAAATATGACATCTCAGTTAATAAAATGAAAACTCAATAAAATGAAAAAAATCCAAACCCAAAGAAAAGCAGCAACTCTAGGGTGTGATTAAGAATTAATGAGGTGCAAAATCCATTCTATCTCAATTACTTTAGTTTGGCAAAGAAAACAAAATCAAGAATACAGTTTGGGTTTGGATTTGACTTGGTTATTCTCTGTTCATAGAGGGTATGAAGGAAACTCACATTTATAGCAAATTACCACATACCTAGTTTGGAATGCACAAAGAGTATCATGCAAGCACTCCCTAATCAGTTCGGAGCCAACAGACTGCATTTTTTCACAAAGGTTCAAACATTGTTTTCATATTTCTTTCAAGTTCCTTCATGATGAAACATTCTACTTTTTCCTTTTCTACCAGCCACGTATATGTACAAAATTATTAATAACTGTGAGGAAATTGCTTTGTCTGTGACCTAGCAGTATAAGCTTTAGTAAGCTAAGGTGGTTGAGCTGCTGATTGCAATTATGCAATGTCCAAAGTAAACCCATCCAACCATTGTCACATACACTATATACACATATTAGTTAGTAACGCACGTTTAAAGATACATTTATGTTATTCTCACGTCTTGTGAGTCTCTTAAACTGAATACCTGCTGGGTATTTCTGCATGTACCCCGTGCAGATGGATTTCATTTTGCCAAGGCCAGACCTAAGGATAGTTAAAGGAGGAGAAGTTATACATAACCTAGCATGAAAACTTCATATTGGTTTCAAAAGCTTTTGGGTCAGCCACTTCCCAGGATGTTCTTTAACAATAAAAAGTATCCTTAACACAATGACTTTTTGTACTTGATACTTATCAAGAAACAGCAGCAAAAGAAAAATCATCTTCTGAATTTTCCATTAGGTCTTTCAACCTTGTGATGCCACTTATGCTAAAATACACATCTGGGGTTTTATCTAACATGATTGTTAAGCCGAAGTAAAAGATTTTGTTGTCCATCAGATTATAATGAGGCTGTATAATGTCCAATTAACGCTTTCTGCTTCTGTAAGATTTTACTTCGGCCAACCATACTTAAGTTATTGTAGGAGCAAAACCAAGAAACCAAGAGATAATTATTTTCTATCACGTGAAAAAAACAAAACACTAAAAAGCAAAACTTAGCTATCATTTGGTGTTCGTCTTTGTCTCTGTTCAGCTTTACAAAACATGGTGACCAACAGATCTTAAAGATATCACAGGGATGATAGCTATAAAGAATCATTCCTCAGGTAGGTCCCTTACAATTCAAGGCTATGTATTTATTCATTTGTGTATAACCCGTAATACTTTTGGTCCTTTTTCTTCTTTCCATTAGTAAGAAAATAATCACTTTTAAACACCAAACCGGAATTCTTTGTGTAAAAAATCCCAGCCTCAGAAATCTCTTATCAAAGTATTTTCATTACTCCCATAGCACATCTTAAAATTATCAACATCAAATTAACATACCACATATTTTAGTTCCATTTTACAGTTTAAAAAAACCACTTTCTTCTCTTACAAAGGCAAAATTTGAATATTCTGTTTAGATTAATTCATGGTTTTTAACATAAATCCACTCCAAATACATTTAGCATCCACTCTTTTTTTTTCCCTAACTGATCACTTGCACTTCTATGGCTGACATATTTGCTGTTTCATTTGGTCTTCTGAACTCCTTTTGGACTGAAACAGACATGTTGCCTTGAAGAGAAGCACTGAGAATATTTGTGGGCTACTTCCTACTCTACTCATAGCAATTTTAAGAACTGCCAGAAAATACTGCATCTTGGTTTTCAGGGAGTGATCATCAAAATACTAACTAGAAGAGCATTCTCTATTTTAAGAAGAAACAACGAACAAACAACTCCCCCAGATTGCCAATCCATCCAATATTGGTATCACATTCCCCATCTTAGAAGGGTCCCTGAGAAATAAACAACTGGCTTTTCATCAATATTTTTAAAAATTCTTCTGCAACTGTATTTGGTAATACTAGATTTTTAAACTAAGGTTAGTGGAATATTAATTTAAGAATAATACCCAAACAGTAAGTTTCAAAAGGGCTGGTGGGAATTGTATGAGAGAAAGAGGTCACTTAAGGTAGAATTTCTCTGATTTAAGTCAGTTTCTTTAAGAAACTGGGGAAAACTTCAGTAGCCTACTTGAAGTAAAGATTTAATTGAGCATTCCAGATCTATTAGATATAACAAGACATCACTGGTGTAGTATGAATATTTAACTTAAGTCACCCACTGGGATACCTTTTAATTTGATCGCTAATCCTAATTGCACAAGGCACTATCTATAAGGCTAAAATAAATAGGAGAGGAGAAAAAGACATCTTTTGGGGTCAGGCAGGGGGGAGACTTGCATTAAAAAAGCAAAACTGGAGCATTAATAAGTGTCTTTGAAGAGAGAAAGTGAAAAATATTTTCGAAGTCCTGAGTGATGTGAAACACTGTGAATTAAAGCAAATAAAGGTCATTCCAAATGACTTACCGTGTTTTCAGCTTCTAAGGAATTGATTTCAGCTCTAATTATGTATTATCAATGAGCCAGTGAAAGACACATTTCCTTTTTGCATTTGAAGGTAACGAGTCTGGTTCTTATTGCTCATCATTTCTGCAGCAGAACAAGTTCTCTGGTTGTCTTTGATCTAAAGAACATTAGTGCAACTACACTATGGCACTTCACAGTGTTTAAAAGTAAGCAATGTTTAAAAAAGTGAACTTTGTATAAAAATAGCAGGATGAGTTGTACTGTAAATACTGTCACATCTGTATCAAATTGATGATATATTTGCCAATGCATAGTAATCCTTCCAGGTTTCTCCTTTTCATTTGTATTACAGCTTATTGTTAGTGGAGAAGACATAGAACATTTTTTAAGCATCAGAGAAAGACTGATATTTTTTCTGAAAAATTACTTAGTTGAGATCACTGAGAATAAATACAGTTGCTCATAGGATTATTTTACCTTGCATATTTTCCACTCAAAATTCTAGTTAATTTTTTGTAATTTTCAACACACACATATACAAAAATGTTGTCATTTATTTTGCTAGTTTTGACTGGGATACAGTTCATTTTCTTCATAGCAGCTATGCTTTGGACTTGTCATGTAAACAGTGTTGATAACACAGTGATGTTTTAGTTATTGATGAGCAGTGTTTATACAGCATCAAGGCCTTTTTTCTTTCTCATGCCATCTAGCCAGACAATAGGCTGGAGGTGCTCAAGAAGCTTGTAGGGGACACATCTAGGACAGCTGATCCCAACTGATCAAAGGGATATTCCATGCTGTGATACATCATGATCAGCAATAAAAGATGGTAGAAAAGGGAGGTAGAGGGAACACAGGAAGTTAGTTTGTCTTTCCAAGTCACCAATATAAACAATGGGATATACCATGCCATGCAGCCTTATGTTTGCTATATAAAGCCAGGAGAAGAAAGAATCAGGGGATGTTCAGAGTTATGGTGTTTTTCTTTCCAAGTAACCATTATGTGTGATGGTTCCTTGCCTTCCTGGAGATGGATGAACACCTGCCTGCCAATGGGAAGGGGTGAATGAATTTCTTGTTTTGTTTTGCTTGCATGAACAGCTTTTGCTTTACCTATTAAACCATCTATATCTCAGCCNCAAGTCCATACAAAGTCATCTGCAGCATGTTTCAATTTGTCAAAAGCTAAATCTCAGTAAGGCACATGTAAACCTTTTCATTCAGAAAAGAAACACAAACCCAAGTGAGATTCTGTTTCCAACAGAGTCTGCCTAGGAGCTGCACCCTGTTTACTCCATCATGGACCTTATCTCCCAGGTTAGAACATATATGCCCAAAGTATATTTGAAAGTCAAGATATAAGTCAATGGGTTGATGTCATTATTTTATGAAATTATTTGTTTTTAATTGTATTTGGGTTGGGATTTAATTGTGGTTTGGGGTTGGGGTTGGGATTTTGCTTTTTAGTTTTTTTTTTTACCTTGGGCTGTANATATCTCAGCCCACAAGTTTTCTCAACTGTACCCTTCTGATTCACTTCCCCCGTCCCACTCAGGAGGAAGTGAGAGAGTGACTATACAGGACTTAGCTACCTACTTGGGTTAAACCACAATAAATTGAAACTTGTGACCATAAAACTTGCCACTGTGAGAATTTTTCTTTAAAAATGAAGTTTTCTTCATTCTTCCATATGTGAAAATTTGAATCAGATATTATCAAATTATTTGGATTTAGAAAATAAAATTTAAAATGTCAATCGCAACTTCCAT
>VZTM01007289.1:1116-63135 GCA_013400555.1 Jacana jacana
AATGATTCTATGATTCTATGTCTAAAATTAAAAGTAGCAATTGCTCTTGTTCTTCCTGATGTCTTTATCCCAGCCAACAAATCTCAGACTTTCTCAGAAGGATGAAAAGGTGAAGAGGGGAGGGGGGGCATTAAGAAATGGGTAGTAAAACCAGCTGCTGAGCAGAGAGGAATCGTGAACCCTTCAAGCAGTATCAACGACAACCGGTGAGCTCCATATCCTCCAGTTATCTCCCCAACAGGAGGGTGCAGGAGCGGCTCCGCGCAGAAACTCAAGCAGCAGCACAAATTCCTTCCCTTTCAGTTTTACAATTCAAATGGAGCCGCCTGCGGAGAAGCTGATAAGCTCTCCAGTAGAGTATAAAGTGTACACAGACCTTAAGATCTCACGCAGGTGGATTATGTGTAATGAAGTAAACGGAATAAATATCATCTAGGGTGAACGAATCCATCACAACTCCTACCCGTGCAAGCAAAACGAAGCCCAAAGTGCAGCTGTGAATATAAATATCTCAAAGAGTATGTAAACATCTCAGGGACAAGAGTGTGCCTCAGAGCTGGGAGTGAAATGGAGTTCCACAGCACGCCTTGGATTTTCAGGAGAACATAAAGCAGAAGGGAAGGAGGTCTC
The DNA here is from genome assembly GCA_013400555.1 of Jacana jacana. Taxonomy (NCBI): domain Eukaryota; kingdom Metazoa; phylum Chordata; class Aves; order Charadriiformes; family Jacanidae; genus Jacana; species Jacana jacana. The sequence continues at coordinate 1,747 of VZTM01007289.1, forward strand.
TGCTTCGGCTGTTGGGCTAACAAAGAGCGACCAGAAGAAGGAAGGAAATTTTTAAAAGGAGGTGAGTTGAGAAGCATAAATTGTCACAATTTTCAAAAAGGAACAAAAACCCCCAAAGCCACAGCAAACACAAGCATGGGCAAGAGGAGGTCATCCCGCCTTTCTGCACAGAAGGGCTGGAAGTCAATCACCTGGAACACCGAGATCTCATACAACTTCTGTTTAACTTCTGCACAGCACTTAGCTTCAGCCCTGACACCGAGACAAATCACTCCCATTTAGTTCAAAACCGTGGATTTCTTAGGAGTCAAGTGTTTCCATTCACCCTTTATACATGACTTACCTGAAAAATGAAATAAAAATGGGTTTGATATTTGGGGTGGTTGGTTTGTGATTTTTGAAAAATTCTTTTAAATGACAGCTGGTAAACTAGCCCTAAAACCTGACACCCTCATCACCTGGCAATGGCCTACGCCAAAAGGAATCACAGAATCCCAGAATCTCAGGGGTTGGAAGGGACCTTGAAAGCTCCTCCAGTCCCATCCCCCTGCCGGAGCAGGAACACCCAGAGCAGGTCACACAGGAACGCCTCCAGGCGGGTTTGGGATGTCTCCAGAGAAGGAGACTCCACCACCTCCCTGGGCAGCCTCTGCCAGGGTTCCCTCACCCTCACCATGAAGAAGTTTTTCCTCATATTGAAGTGGAACCTCCTCTGTTCCAGCTTGCACCCATTGCCCCTTGTCCTGTCATTGGATGTCACTGGGAAGAGCCTGGCTCCATCCTCCTGACACTCACCCTTTCCATATTGATAACCATTCATGAGGTCCCCCCTCAGCCTCCTCTTCTCCAAGCTCAAGAGACCCAGCTCCCTCAGCCTTTCCTCCTATGGGAGATGCTCCACTCCCTCATCTCTGTAGCCCTGTGCTGAACGCTGACCCACAGCTCAGATCTAGACCAGACCCAACGTCCCCAGCGCAGAGACCCCACTGCATACAGATCGACTTGGTTTTTTGGTTTAATCTGGACAAACAGCTGCTTCATCATTTCTGTCTCCATGTATTTACTTGCAGTAATTTTCCTATTGTCAAACTGTGATCTAGATGTAAGATCCATGGTAAAAACTGCAAAAATTCTGGGGGGAATTGTGATTTATAAAGCAGCGCCAAGAACCATGTGACAGGCTGTAACCAGCGCTGTCAAAGACAGACCCAGGAGTGCCTTTGCGTGACATCTTTCAAGACAAAAATATTTTTAACGATAGATTTCTCACTTTAAATCAACAAATATCAAAACAAAGAGCGTTTTCCATTCATTTGTTGCAGCATGGCAGCAAGACTAAATGTTAACAAACCCATTTTGCCCACGGGCTTTGATCCAGTTCCTCATAAAGAAACACGTAAGGCTCCTTGTTCCTTATGGAAAGCCTTTCCTGACCACAGTGCCATGAAAAATGAGAACCACTAAGACCAAGGGACTGAGCCAAATACACCCCATGTTTCCTTGGATTTACACCTCTACCTCTGCCTGTCCCTTGTTTTAATCATAGAATCATTTTGGTTGGAAGAGACCCTTGGGATCATCCAGTCCAACCATCAGCCCCACTCTACAAGTTCTCCCCTACACCAGATCCCTCAACACCACATCTCATCCACTCTGAAACACAGTCAGGGATGGGGACTCCACCCCCTCCCTGGGCAGCCCAGTCCAGGCTCTGACCACTCTTGCTGGGAACAATCCTTGCCTCATGGCCAGCCTAACCCTACCCTGCTGCAGCTTGCAGCCATTCCCTCNTCACCCAGCACCCCCAGGTCCTTTTCTGCCAGGCAGCTCCAGCCACACTGCCCCAAGCCTGTAGCCATCCATGGGGTTGGTGTGGCCCAAGGGCAGGACCTGGCACTTGGCCTCGTTGAAGCCCATGCCATTAACATTGGCCCATCCATACAGTCTACCCAAGTCCCTCTGTAGAGCATCCCTGTCCTCATGCAGATCAACACTCCCACCCAACTTAGTGTCATCTGCAAACTCACTGATGGTGCTCTCTGTATCCTTGTCGAGATCATCAATAAAGACATTAAACAGAAATGGCCCCAATCCGGAGCCCTGAGGAACCACTTGTTACCGGCCACCAGCTGGATTGAACTCCACTGAGCACCACCACCATTAAATTTGAGCTTCCAAATTAGTTCCAGCAAGGACTGGCTTCCCCCCCTCCCTGACTCCTTTAGGGGACAGCAGAGAGTTGCTGTTTCAGAGGAAAAGTGATGATTTTCTGCAACGTGGAGGAGATAATTTTTAAATCTCTGAACACTGGAAGCAAAGGAGTTAAAAGGGAAGACAAAGAGATGTATAATTAGCTGGAATAAACATTAGTGAATGTTGTTCACCGTAATAATTCACAGCATATTAGCAAATATTCTGAAGTATTTTGTTACTCTTAAACTATTTCAAAAAAAAAGAATGCCATTTCAGGAAAAAATTACATGGTAAGTGAGGCAGAGTGTAAATTAGCATTGCCTGCAATTCTCCTCCATTCAATTTGTTATTTTGGGCTGCCTACAGATGGGCAAATTCGCAGAAAACCAGCGCTTCTGTACTGCTGCATTTGCAAATGCATACTGGGGCAATGACAAGTTGTGGAATTAATACTTTAATAGTCTTTCCCGAGCAGTGGTACCAGTTTCATGTCTCGTTTGCAAGATCTACAGGCAGCAGGCAATCGCCTCAAACCCCAGCATTTTTCAGTACAAATGAACCGACTGAAAAGCATCCACTGGAGGGGCAGCACAGGAAACATGCTCCCCGTTCTGTCATAATTAACAAATCATAGACACAGAGAATGGTTAGAGCTGGAAGGGACCTTGAAGATCNATGTCCTTTCTCTGTTGAAAACTCCAGTGCTCCAGGTGGGGTCTCACAAGCACAGAGCAGAGGGGCAGAATCCCCTCCCTTGCCCTACTGGCCACCCTGCTTTTGATGCAGACCAGGATGCATCAGAAGCAGTTGCGTCTCAGACAGTAACTCCCCAGGGATGGGGCATCCACATCTTCTCTGGGCAACCTTTTCCTTTTCCAGTGCCTCACCACCCTCACAGCAAAGAATTTCTCCCTAGTTTCTAATCAAGGAAAGGAAGAATAATAAAGGAAATCATTTCCTGTAGCTCCATGCCATTGTTATCTTTGGAGATAAAGCTTCCAGGCTCCTTCAACCCAAACTGGATTTTAACTCTTGCACACAAATGAGCAAACGTGCCCCGAGGTCACCCAAGGAGCAGACTTGGCTTTTGGATCCTCAGCTCAGCTCCCCAGTGGTTCTCTTCCAGCAGGTACCCACAGCCTCTCATCTCCTGCCCTTTCCCCCTCAGTGCCAGACATAATTCAGTGGAAAAAGTATTGTCAGTGCTTAGAAAGACCCTTTGGAACATCAAACCCAGCACACTTAGAACTCTACTGCTGATTTGGAAATTCAGACTGGCCAAATAGTAAATGGATGCCAAGAAAAACATAAAGAGAGTAATAAACACCAAGATAGTTCTTGTGTTGGGGGAAAAAATATATATGTTGGTGAGTGTGACAGAAAAGACATTTTCAGGATTTGAAGTTGTGGATGGAAGATCGAGATAATGAAATTTCTTCTAGGGCCTCACATTCCCTCATTTGTTTTCATGTAAAGCCTTAATAACAGCCTATTTTTATTTGACAACTCAGACGATATCTAGGCCACAGTGAAAGATGTGATGCTGCTCGGCTACATCCTATTTTTGTCACAGAATCAGGGAATTGGTGGAGTTGGAAATGACCTCGAGAGATCATCCCAGCCAACTCCCCTGCTAAAGCAGGGCTGCCCAGAGCACAGCACTCAGGGCTGCATCCAGGAGGGGCTGGAAGGTCTCCAGAGAAGGGGACTCCAACCCCTCCCTGGGCAGCCTCTGCCAGGGCTCTGCCACCCTCACCCCAAACAAGTTCCTCCTCATCTTTGAATGGAATTTCCCATGTTCCAGCTTGTGCCCGTTGCCCCTCATCCTGTCACTGGGAACCACTGAGATGAGTCTGGCTCCATCCTCCTTCATCCCACCCTTCAGATGCTTGTGAGCATGAAGAAGGTCTCCCCTCAGCCTTCTCTTCTCTAGGCTAAAGAGTCCCAGCTCCCTCAGCCTTTTTATGGCAGGTACTTGTGTAGGACCAGAAGTGAGGTGGCACTAAGTTCAGTGCAGAGACCCTCTGAGCTTGCCCCGGGACCCCCTGAGCTTGCACAAAGTAGGTTTTTCAGCTTTCACAGAGCTCCCTCCTCCTTTAGCACTATCCTCCCAGTTTAAAACCTGCCCAAGTTTAGACCAGGGGTGTCTGCCAGGCAGAGACACCCTGAATGGGAAGTCGGGGAGAAGGCAGGGCGAGCATACTGAAGGAGGTCTATTGCTGAATCATACTTGAGTAAAGAATTCATTACAGCATGTTCCAGTTTCAGTTAATCTGAAGGTTAAGGACCTCTCTATTCTTAACAGTCAACACTGCTAGGCATTCCCAAACCTTCAGGCTTTCTTGAATTACCCTGAAATACGGTGTGGGTGTATTTCAGGTTAACTTAACTGGTAGGGGCACATGCCATCCTTATGGCTTGGATCTAGCTTTATCCCTTCTCTTCTCTCCCAGTCAGTTGGGTGTTTTAATATACTTTTTCCACATGGGGTTTTGGCTGAACTACAAGTTGCAGTCATGGTGAGAACCGCCCTACAGCTCAGTTACCAAGTGCATCCTTACCCTCAGGTGAAGCACCTTACTTGCAGGTGCCCATAATCTGCAGAGGGGCACTGGGGCAAAGACAACAACCCAGCAGCATTTCTCCCCAGCTTCCTGATTTTTGAGAACAGAGAAGTGTCATGCCTTCTCCTTGCAGGGCAGCTCTGGATTTACACATCCTACCTGAGGCCAGGATATCCAAAATATGAAATAATCCAGAGAAGCTGTGGCTGCCTCATCCCTGGAGGGGTTCAAGGCCAGGTTAGATGGGTCTTTGAGCAACCTGGTGTGATGGGAGGTGTCCCTGCCCAGGGCAGGGGGGGTTGGAACTGGATGATCTTTAAGGTCCCTTCCAATTCAGACCATTCCAAGACTCTGTATTGACAGAAAATGACCCAAACAGCACCATTTGAAAAACATCTATGACTCTATGAAATACTACTCAAAGACATAAGCTCCACGTAGCATCAGTTGCATGAACACGGGCTATGGTACAAGAAAGTTCATTGCACCTCAAGTGCCCTCAGACTTGGTTCTGCTCTCTCTTGAGAATCCAGGACAGAAGACAGAATCATAGAACCCACAGGAGTGCCTGGGTTGGAAGGGATCTTTCAGATCATCGAGTCCAACCATCAACTCAATGCTGATGAAACCCATCACCAAACAGTTAGCACTAAGCTAAATTACCTTAAAATGTAAACTCAAGAGCACAGTGACGCAAAACCAGGGCAGTCACCAGCCCTGGCTGGGGTGGTAAGGCAAGACATAGGCATTTGAGAGACTAGAGAGATCAGAAATCAGTATTGCCCAACAGCAACGGGGCATGGGAGGTCTGGCCAAGGCAGGGCTGGGTGGTGGTGGTCTCATCTGCCACCTACAACTAGCTGGGGTTAGTTGTACAGAAAACCATTCCTTACAATATATGAAAGAGAAAGAAAGAATGCTAGACATCATGAAGCAATTTAGTGACTACCCCAAACTTAACAAAATAGAAGGGCAGAGGCTGCAGTGGAAAAGGTGTATTTTGGCAGAGTTAATGAGGGGGGGAAAGGAACCTTCCGCTGTCTCAGATCTTTTTGTAGTTGCAGTAATCACCGCAAAAAACATCAACATTTCTGAAGAAAAACTATGCCTGATTCCTCCCTGTGGACCTATTTGCAACTCTACAGTCCAAAGCATGGCCATAAACAGGATTCCAAAATAACAAAAAGTACTGGAGGGAAGACAGGCTCGAATCGCAGAAATATGATTAAGACAGAGAAAATTCTCAGCAGTCAACCAACAAAATGGGCTAAATAGCCTAAATATTCATTAAGTTCCATATTTCCTTCCCTATTTTCATTCTTTTTGCTCTTTAAGCAGACAAATTGGGGCACTCAGTGTATAACATAATGTCAGAATCCTTCAGATAATGCCTTTTTCTCTGCCCAGTGATATCTGAATTTACACCCAAATGCTACACTGAGTAACAACTGTATATATTAAAAAGGCTGTTTAGGTTTTATGTCTGGAAAAACCTGTAATTCTATCCTTTACGGATCGTCCAACCTGTGTAACAATACATCTTGTTCCATTTTTGAACTGTGCCACACCAGAACCTCCTGCCACAGCAGCAGCAGACCCTTGGTTCATCCTCCTGACTCTTACTTCACACGCTCATTAGCCTTATTAACCAGCTGCAGCTCGTAAGCAGGATCCAAAACCACGGGGGAAAAAAATACCCAGGGCACCCTGAAGCGGTGAGGGATGTTTGGCCACGTCCCTGGCAGCAGCCCCGCAGCTGAGCTTCTCCCAGCCTCCAGCAGAAAGGACAAGTGAGGCTGTGTCATGGGTGCTGGGCAGACCTGGAGGGAGCTTCCCTCTCAACCATACCCCCACTACAGCTCTCGCCCTGAGCCCCACAGCAATGCCCAAAAAGTACCCTGGGCTACTTCAGCCCATTTAGGAATAAGGCTTCGAACAACATCTTAAAGCAACAGGGAGCTGTGCAATTTGGGGCAGGGGGAAAAGAAGCTCTAGATCATAGAATCACAGAATCATTCAGGTTGGAAGAGACCCTTGGGATCATCCAGTCCAACCATCAGCCCCACTCTACAAAGGTCTCCCCTACACCAGATCCCTCAACACCACANTGGCCTCACCAGTGCTGAGCACAGGGGGACAATCACCTCCCTGCTTCTGCTGGTCACACTATTTTTTATGCAAGCCAGGATGCCCTTGGCCTTCTTGGCCACCTGGGCACACTGCTGGCTCATGGTCAGCCCCTTGTCACCCAGCACCCCCAGGTCCTTTTCTGCCAGGCAGCTCCAGCCACACTGCCCCAAGCCTGTAGCCATCCAGGGGGTTGGGGTGGCCCAAGGGCAGGACCTGGCACTTGGCCTCGTTGAAGGCCATGCCATTAACATTGGCCCATCCATCCAGTCTATCCCAGTCCCTCTGTAGAGCATCCCTGCCCTCAAGCAGATCAACACTCCCACCCAACTTGGTGTCATCTGCAAACTCACTGACAGTGTTTTCTATGTCCCTATCGACATCATCAATGAAGATATTAAAAAGGAAAGGCCCCAGCACTGAGCCCTGAGGAACAAACCTTGCCTACAAGCACAGCTCGGCTGAATTGCTGCCATTCCGCTGGGAGGGCTCCAGTGAATACTTACAGACACTTCTACTCGCAGGGCCGGGATGCAATGATAATGCCACCGGAATTTTTCGAATGATCAGAGCTGACGCCTTAGAAATTCTGACAAACGCGTGAAAAAAAAGATTTCAAAAGCAATTCAGACACTTGGGGCTTGGGAGTCACTAAGGTGCTTTTTCAGCCTTTGTATTAACTTCTAGGCTTTTGTTTTACAGGACAAAAGACCTCATCAAAGTTGCCGGCACCGTGAAAAACAGGATCCGTTGGCGAAGGCCAAAGATATTCAGTAACAAACAGCACAAGAGAGCTGTCATATCCCCTTGTCTGTGCTCCTTTCCAACAGGGGCTTGGTGAGGACTCCCTTGTGATAGAGAAGGTTGTCAGGAACACAGCCCACTCGAGATAACCCCTCCTAGTTAAGAAAGACAAAGGAAGAAAATAGCCCATGGAACACATCGGCTGGCCCAGTCCTGTCCGACATCAGCGAATACTCAAACCTCCCCGTTGGTAGCCCTAGAAGTAGCCTCTGAGAGCCAAATAAATGGCCAGCAGCTACTAAATCCGATTCAAAATCCTGCTCAAGGCATTATGACTCTTGACAATTAAGTAATAGGGGTTTGGGACAGTTTGCTTGGTTGGTTTTCTGGCTGGATTTTGGGGAGATTCTGGTTGGTTGTTGGGGGTTTTTTTGCAATCAAAACCTGTGTATGTGTTCCACCTTAATGACATACTGTTTGCAAATCTCCTCAACAGATTCAGCACAGAAGGGGTTACACACATTTTTGCACCCCTCAGAGTGTGACTGCTCAGCCAGAGCCAGGGAAGGGGGCAAGAAACAAGGAATCACAGGGCAGCCACCCTTCAGAGAGTTATAGAGGGAAAGAGAACACGAGCGTGTTGGAACCGCACAGTCACCAGAAGATTTGTCATGGAATTTGTTCAGGGATTTTACGGCTTTGAAACAGCTAATAGCCTGGACCAGGGAGGATCTATCGGTAGAACCAGACTTAAAAAAAAAAAGGAAATAATTAAACCCCCAAGCCCCAGCGTTTTCCTTTTCACAAGGGCAAAGTGAAGAGGGTGAAAGCAGCCCACAGTCACATTCCAGCAGCGTCCAAAGGTTTAAGAAGGATGAAGAACACATTGTCGTTTAAGACACTGTAATATAAAGACCGTTGCTTTCCAGGATCAGCTTGTGTGTACTGTAAATCACCCACCAGGAGAGAACTGAGCAATAACACATGCCAGGCAGCAGTTTCTGAGCAGTCAGAAAACCCTGTAAGGTTTCAAGTCAAAAAACCCAAAGCAAACCAAAAACCTCCACAGTTTACTTGCTCCTTATCGCAGTTTGGGCAGCTTTCTGGCTGTTAACTCAGCACACACAATACATATTCAGAGCTGTATCAAACCATGTCCAATCGTATCCTATAAATCCTTAATTGTTTCTCGTGCAGAAATCACAGCCAGCTCTGAAGACCATGCAAAAGGCAGAGTCTTCCCTGCTGTAAGATCCCCACAATCCCTACACTGAGTGCTAGGGGTGACAGAAGTAACCCTCAGCCCGCGCTAAGCGTCTACCGACACGGGTTCACGGTTGAGAAGTCCTCTTGTCCATCCTGTCACCACTTGGTGACTCTCCTAACGGCCACCCCACGGGTCCCACTGAAAGAACAACCACAGAAGTAAGACATCTTCTTTCAAGGATGTCCTCAGTGGACAATGGAGTTTCATTTCTTACAAGGGAGCGGCAGTTGTTCATTGTGACTCGACCAATTCATATTCTGCTGCGTTCTTCAGATTTAAGCTTCCCTTGCTCTGGCACGCTCCTGAAGAGAAGTAACTTCTACACAGATCAAGATGAAGCAGCAGCAACACAATAACAACCACTAAAGGCATGCCTTTAGATAAGGATCACGCTCCTCACAGAATAAACCACCTCTGGACAAAACAAAACACAACCAGAGAGGAGTTTTGTATTCTGTGGAATCCAGTTTCTCTGGGCACTTCGGTGAATAGATGTTCTGCAGGGACCGGCTAAGGGTTCAGCTCAACTCCAAACCTTCATTCACCTGAAAAAGGCACCATGAGATATGCCCACCTATGTGATATCACCACTCCTGGAATACTGTCTGTGCAGGCTTTCTTTAGAAAATACCTTGTGCTCTGTAGGACAGCTTGTAAAAACCACCAGAAACCAACTTCAACCACTTTCCCAATCTCCTTCCTTCAGCTCCCCCTGCCCAACACCCCTCCCCTGCCCCACCAGCAGCAGTAACAGCAGGGTTTTGCAGCAGTAACTGAGATTCTCTAACTCAGTTTCATCCTAAACCAGAAAGCTAATTGGGAATATTGAACATCTCCTGCTTCTCTTTCCCAGGGGAATTGGTAAAGGTCTGGTCTTGTCCCATTCCTGCTCACTTGGGGCAAGGCCTCCAACCTGACAGGCATCTACAGAGACCTTGACTGCAGCCATGGGCACCCACCACAACTCCTGCCGTGCAGAAGTCACTCCTGCAGAGCTGCTGGCAGAACTGTGATTATGTCTTGCTGCAAACTCAGCCAACTAAGTAAAAATCTGGCCTGCAAAAAAACCAGTAAGCGAAGACCTCTGTCCTCCGCCTCTACTAGTACTGACGCCAAGCACTTTGCTATGAAACTCCACCAGGTGGTCTCCTGCTGATTTATCCTTCAATTAACTTCTGCTCAGATGTGGGCGATTACTGAACACAGGGATAACTTTTTACGAGCTTCCCAGATCGGATTTTTGATGCCAGCATCTGTACAGGGCATTCAAATCCCTCAACACCACAGCACAGGACGGATCCCACCTGGGAGATCTTCACTCCTCTCTCTCTCTCTCTCCAAAAGCTGCAATGGGCAGAGGTTGGATTTCATCACGGTTCAGACAAAAGCACGGAAGGATTCTTTGCTCTATTGCTCCTGGAGCTCCTTAAAATACACCAGCTGTTGCAGGCAGAAGGATTGAGGGATCTGGTGTAGGGGAGAACTTTGTAGAGTGGGGCTGGTGGTTGGACTGGATGATCCCAAGGGTCTCTTCCAACCAAAGGATTCTGTGATTCTATTCTAAGAACAACCTGTGGCTGAAGACCTGACTCTGTACTTGCTCGCTGGAAAGACTGATTTATTGATTCATAGCTCCCCACAGACTTTCTCTGCTCTATAGCAGAAATACTTTGTTTTGGTTTCAGAGCATCGAGCTGCACCATCAGAGGCAGGGCTTTGGTTCTCTTGGGGAGAAATGTGCACAGATATCAGAAGGGTCTGGAGGCAATGCTAGTTTTACCTCCTGCCTGCCTGCCTTATTCCCACTGCTCCAGCCTGGAGCCCCTCACAACCCCCCAGAAGAATTTATCTACATTTGGAGACTTGCTTCCAGGCTTAAAAGAGGTTTCACAGCCACCACCTACCAGGAATGACATCTTGCAGTTATCAAGGATTTCTCAAAAACCCCCTTCATACTAGCAGAGCTTCACAGACTGCATAGAGAAGAACTACTGCAGCCCTCAATTCCCCCCTAGCCAGCATAACCGGTCCTGCCCAGCAGCCCAAGTGGCTAGAAAGAAAAGATCCTTGTAGAACATTGCCAGGATGGTCTTTAAATCACCGACTGCCCCCCCTGATTCTGATCCTGGGAAATGCTTCCTCCTGAAAAACGCAAAGCCATCAAACTTCTGCAGGCTCGTCAATACAGGCTGGGACGGCCCTGTCAGAGAATGACCATCTAAGATGCAAGTGCCCAGCCTGGAGAAGGAAGCCGTTTTCTTCTGCTGGGCTCTTCAGCAGTTTGCACCAACCCACAGCACGTCTTGAGTGGTTTGAAGCCCAACCTCCTTTGGCAGGGGCACGACTCCCACCAGACATACTGACAAACGCCGAAAAATAGACTGTGCTGAGGACTTTAAAATATTAATTCTTTACCCAGGCTATAATTGATGCCAGTAAAGAAGCAGAAGGCCGTTCCCCAAAGCTTCATCTATATGCCAAGACACCCACCGAGCTGCCTTTGATGCCGGCTGATGTACAGGCACGGGGGCTCCTCTCCTCCCTCCCCAGACACAGAGATTTCTGGAGCAACTGCCAGGGGAAGGGACACCTAATAGACCGTACAAATAACTGCTCCCTCTAAGGAATCTGTAGGAAACAGATAAGCCAAGGAAAAGTTCAGAAGGATCAGTTAAGGGAAGGGCACGTGCCTATTTAAAAATTCCCAAGGCTGCTTTAAAAAAGAAATCAGCAGCAACTCGCCACAAGTTTTATTGTGCTCAACTCAACATCCAAGTATTAAGGACACGTACCTGGGACACTGTGCCATTTATAAATAAACCCCTCAGCTCCACCAGGGAACCTCAGACTCGAAAATGTAAAGCTGGACAAAAGGACCCCCCCAAAAAATGTGGGTTATGGTTACCTGCTGCTTTGCAAACAGCGTCGGGTTCCTGCCAGCTCTAAAGCAGGTTTAAGAGTGGTGTTAACTCATGTAAAAAGGGCTGTTTGCTGCTGCTGCATCGAAGACTGGGCTCATACATACATAAAACACACAGTGTGGGCAATGCTCCCGGCGGGACTGGGAAAAGAAAGGGGATTGTGAGGTCTGCAAGTGGAATTCATATCCTTCCCTGGATCGTGAGATGCAAATAATGTCATCACTAACCTTCAAGCACCCCTTTCCACGTCCCCTCTCCCCCCTGAAAAAAGGGGTTTCTCGATCAAAAAACACCAACCAAACCAATGAGGACTGGTTTTGGAGAGAGGAAAGTGGGAGGAGAAGCCCGAGTCCTCCCCTTCTCTGGCCAGGCACGGCTGCAGCCCCTGAAGCACACGTGGGAGATCGTGACCTCTGGATGAAAGATAACATCCACTTGCCAAGCTCTCTTATAAATCTGCATTTTCATGTTTGAAAATGGCTCTGAGCTCAGTTTCTGCTACATCCAGCCTTTATGTATCTTCACTGAGTAAGGAAAGAGGCAGGAAACACATACTTGAGATTACAAAAGCAGGGGGTCCTACACCGTGCTGGCTCTGACCTTGCAAGTTCCCCTGAGTATTTCTCATTCCTCAGGGGACCTGTACAGGGTAGGGCCCTGAAACACAAGGCATTCAATTTTGGAAAGAAGAAGCACCAGCATAATCAAACTGGAATTTTTCTGGGCTTGGTGGCAGCAGTTTAGGGAAGGGTTATCTTCCAGTCCTCCTCACTTTTAGTACTAAACAAGAAAATAAATCAGAACAATAATAATAAAGAGAAATCTGAGGGCGCCTCAGTATTCCGTGTGGCATCCCTGCCTTCCCACACAAGGAAAAGAAGATTAGTCACTGTCACAGAATTCTCTTTCAAGCACTGGTCCTACCTCCACCCGTGAGTTATTCGCATTAACTTTTCAGGACAGAAGGTAGTTTTCCATTATCTCCCTTTATTTACACAGAGCATCTCTTGTGGGCAGAGCAAATGAGGTTCTCTTCTCTTCTGACCCTTTATTCACAGCAATTCCCCGGCCGGGGAGCAAGAGAGATGCAGGCAATGACAAAGAGACCAGAGGAGGAAAAGAGACCTCACAATGACAGGCAGTGCCTGGGAATGAATAGGCTCAGGAATAGGTGCTGCCAAACAAATCACCGCCCAGAGTTCTCCCCCCACACACTGCTATTACCCCGGTGAAGGCAGATGACCAGTATTTATCTCTCTCCTTAGTAGTTCCATAGAATCACAGAATCATTTAGGTTGGAAGAGACCCTTGGGATCATCCAGTCCAACCATCAGCCCCAGAACTCTACAAGTTCTCCCCTACACCAGATCCCTCAACACCACATCTCATCCACTCTGAAACACAGTCAGGGATGGGGACTCCACCCCCTCCCTGGGCAGCTGATTCCACTGACTGACCACTCTCTCTGGGAAAAACTTTTTCCTCATGTCCAGCCTAACCCTACCCTGCTGCAGCTTGCAGCCATTCCCTCTCCTTCTATCGCTCATTGCCCGTGAGAAGAGACCAGCACCAACCTCCCTACAATGCCCTTTCAAGCAGTTGTAGAGAGGGATGAGGTCTCCCCTCTGCATCCTCTTCCTCACACTCAACACTCCCAGCTCCTCAATCGTTCCTCATAAGATTTATTCTCCTATCCAGGGCAGGGGGTTGGAATTCGATGATCTTTAAGGTCCCTTCCAACTCTAACCAATCTATGATTCTACGACTAGTTTCAACTAGTTACCTTAAAAGCCAAACAGTATTCCCAAAGCACTGGTATTTTTGCTGACTTGATGCTGAGTAGCACTCAAATGCACTGGCAAAGAAGTTAATTACATATTAAAAGTCACAAATGAACACACAATTAATGCTGAAATTCCCCCACCAGCTCATGTTAAAGTATAATTAAAACTAGTTAGAATCTGGAGCACTTTTAGTAGCACTAAACACCACACGTGGATTTAAATGCAATAAAGTGTTTAAGAATGCAAAATAGTCACCCTTCCGCGGTCCTTCCAACCATCCCTCTTCCCCTTCTTCAGCAAATATGGGGCTTTTTGCCCACCTTTTCTCCCTTCTACAGCAGCCAACAAACACAGAAAGCAAGAAGTTCTGGAATACCGTGAATTTCCATGGCAATAAAGTGGGATATCACACACAAGATTTTCAAATCCCATTCAATTTATATAGAAGAGCCCAAAGGTACTCAAAAAAACCTCCAACCCAAATGAAACAATTCTCCCTAAATAATAATAAAATTTTAAAAATCACCCAGTCCCCTCCACCCCTTTACTCAGACCCAGCATTCTGGAATAACGGGATAAGATTCATAGAATCATGGAATCATTTAGGTTGGAAGAGACCCTTGGGATCATCCAGTCCAACCATCAGCCCCACTCTACAAGTTCTCCCCTACACCAGATCCCTCAACACCACAGCTCATCCACTCTGAAACACAGTCAGGGATGGGGACTCCACCCCCTCCCTGGGCAGCTGATTCCACTGACTGACCACTCTCTCTGGGAAAAACTTTTTCCTCATGGCCAGCCTAACCCTACCCTGCTGCAGCTTGCAGCCATTCCCTCTCCTTCTATCGCTCATTGCCCGTGAGAAGAGACCAGCACCAACCTCTCTGCAATGCCCTTACAAGCAGTTGTAGAGAGGGATGAGGTCTCCCTTCAGCCTCCTCTTCCTCACACTAAACAATCCCAACTCCCTCAATCGATCCTCATAAGCCTTATTCTCCAGGCCCTTCCCCAGCTCCGTGTCCCTCCTCTGCACTCACTCCAGCCCCTCGATATCTCTCTTGTGCTGAGGTGCCCAGAACTGGACACCAGACTCAAGGGGTGGCAGATTATCAGAGTCTGTATTTTTCTCACTGACTTGTGGCGAGCAGCAGGCTTTGGGATAAAAGCCAAGGTTCTTCCGAGGCTGACAACTGGTCCAAAACATTTAGAAATCCCCAGTTTGCACCCAAATATTTTTCCCAGGTCTCCTTCCCCTACTCCAGGCCTGCCTGCTGGCTAATTACGTGTCTGTGATTAGAGCAGAGAGCCATTCAAAACACCGCGGGGCGTTTGAACCTCCCTTTCAAACGACACCGTGTCCCCAGTGCTTACTGGGGTGTTAGTCCCAGCCGTTCAAAAGGGGGATCCATGCGTTACTGAGCAGCATGGGACACAAGGCTTGTTTAGTAAATGTTGTTTCTTTCTCTAACTCTTCGCTTTTTTTGTTGTTTTTCTCCTTGTTTCTGTGTTCACTGTTGTATTGTTCTTAGTGTTTGGCTGAGCATCAAACACCACCTGCCCAGGAGCCTGGCGTTACAATTTGCATCAATACCTCTCCTCCCACACAACGGGCAAGTTTTCCCAAACTTTCCTCACTTCACGTAGGAAACACTTTTGAAAGCATCAGGCTAGAGAGAACTTTCAAAAGGCCTCTCAAAAAACCCTAAATAAAGCGCCACATACTTTTTAAAACATATATTTCCTCCTCATACGATGCTGTGACAATTCTTTGAGGAAATCAATGACTAGGCACGAGCAGGTCTGAGATTGATGACATGATTTTCCTTCCTGATGACTACCATTCTGAAAATGGGCTTGCACATGACCTTCTCCTTTTTTTTTTCTTCTAGCAGCTGTTGAAATACTTAAAAATATGGCTTCTTTTGAGCAAGCAGCAGCCCCTCACAGCAATTTAAAGTTCCAAGACTTCAAATAAAATGATTCAACCAAAAGGGGTTGTAGATCATAGTCATTGCCCAGATGGTCTTAAGATCTCTGCAGAGAAAAGCTGCCAATGTTAAGAGCAAATTTCCTCCTGGTCAGAGTCCCTTAATGAAACATCCTCAGGGGGCTGTTAGATGAACCTACCGACTCATCACCAGTCACAAAGTGATACCAGATCCACAAGGAAGCACCAAGGTCACACCACCATAGAATCATTCAGGTTGGAAGAGACCCTTGGGATCATCCAGTCCAACCATCACCCCCACTCTACAAAGCTCTCCTCTACACCAGATCCCCCAACACCACATCTCATTGACTCTGAAACACAGTCAGGGATGGGGACTCCATCCCAGTCCAGGCTCTGACCACTCTTGCTGGGAAGAATTCTTTCCTAATTTCCACACAGCTTTGGTGGTCAGAGACCACTGATAGAACCACAGAATTGCCTGGGTTGGAAGGGACATTTCAGATCATGGATTCCAACCATCAACCCAACACTGACAAAAACCACCGCTGATCCGTGTCCCTCAGCAGCACGTCTGCCTGGCGTCTCAATACCTCCAGGGATGGTGACTCAACTCATAGAGAATCTCAACTGAATGAGCCTCTGTGTGCAATCTCTGCAAAGGCAATAAGATTTATGAATACAGAACTATGAGGAAAATTAGGTGACTGGCTAACATTTCAAATGTCCAGGCTGAATGCGTCAGTCCATATGACCCTTCCCTGGGTACATCACCTCTGGTGCTGAAAAACTCTTCTAAGCTTTAGAATCTGAATTCCCCCTCCTGCTTCCCCATGCTATTCCTTTCCTCACCACCAGCCTCAAACTCCGGGGTCATGTAGGTAGGAGCAGTGCCCTGAAGCACACAGCCACAGCAGAGGCAAACATGGTAGGATTCCACAGGCAGGATCCAGAGCTCAATGGTTTTAAACCCCAAGAGGGGCATTGAGATGAGATCTGGGGAAGAAATTCTTTGCTGTGAGGGTGATGAGGCACAGGAACAGGTTGCCCAGAGAAGCTGTGGCTGCCCCATCCCTGGAGGGGCTTCAAGACCAGGCTGGATGGGGCTTGGAGCAACCTGGTCTGGTAGGAGGTGTCCTTGCCCAGGTTGGAACTGGGAGGTCCTTATGGTCCCTTCCAACCCAAACCATTCTATGACTCAATGCCAAATCACAACTTCCCATTCACAAAACCAAAGCATTGGAGAGGGACCAACCAATTGGGAGAGTTCCTGGGGGAGAAACACCTCGTAGGGCTCATGGCAAAATATTCAGGCACAAGCGAAGTGCTGAATCTGGGGGGGGGGAAGCCAGCAGACTTCTGAATTATTTCGTTGATGTTTGTATGAAACGGGGGGGAATTGGTGATTTCCCCCTTTCATTTCCAAAGGAGAGCATTTCTGCACAGAAATACCCTCTTTGGATATAAGCAGGGCTTTTGATAGCAAGTGGCTGGTGAAATCTCCAGTCAAGAGGCTCTATCCTGGAACCAAGGACTTCCCCTTGGACAAAAGCACTCCTCCTCTTCCTCTGTGTTTTCTGGTCCCCTGAAAATTGCTGGTGGCACGGGACTATTCCCTGGCCATGGAACACAAGGAACAGGAACAAGGTACTCTGATGTTAAATGAAACAATTCTCTGCGTGACCTCATGGGACACTCACATACAAACCGAGAGGTGGGTTCATGATTTCAGCTCAAGAGCCAAAAGAAGAAAAGGAAAAAGGAAAAAGGAAAAAGGAAAAGGAAAAGGAAAAGGAAAAGGAAAAGGAAAAGGAAAAGGAAAAGGAAAAGGAAAAGGAAAAGGAAAAGGAAAAGGAAAAGGAAAAGGAAAAGGAAAAGGAAAAGGAAAGGAAAGGAAAGGAAAGGAAAGAAAAGAAAAGAAAAGAAAAGAAAAGAAAAGAAAAGAAAAGAAAAGAAAAGAAAAGAAAAGAAAAGAAAAGAAAAGAAAAGAAAAGAAAAGAAAAGAAAAGAAAAAAGGGGGAAGAAAAAAGTGAAAAACAACAAAAGGAAAATTGAGTTTTGGTAAAACTGAAGTAGATCTTTTTTTCTGGAAGTCTCACAGTATAACTGTTGCCAGGTAGTTTTTATCCTTTTAAAAATTTAGCTTAGCTCAATTTCAAAACAAAATATGTTTCAAAATCAAAGAAGTGGAGCCATTTCATTTTGAAACCGCTGAAATGAAATATTTAGGCTCCCAATACTTCTGCTCAGCCGAAGCTACTGTGAGAATTGCATCAAAACAAGAGAAGGGCTTTGATCAATAGAGCACCGTGGCTTTCAGTTAATGTGCTATTTGCATAAACAATTTCATCAAGCATGACTGTGAGTGCAATCGGGACCACAGAAAGAAGTCAATCTGCCCACTGGGTGATGCGCTGCGGGATGTGAACTGGGGCGTTGGTTAAATTCAAGGACAAGAGATGGAGTCACTAAAGACAAAGTGACATTTCCACTGGTTCCCCCCCCAGACCTGGTAATGTGGCACTGCCTGCTGTGTCTGCCTTAATTGGCTGCAAGTATAGGACTGAGGGATGTGGAAAATCATAAAATCACAGAATGGTTAGAGTTGGAAGGGACCTTCGAGATCCTCCCGTTCAAACCCCCTGCCCTGGGCAGGGACACCTCCCACCACACCAGGTTGCTCCAAGCCCCATCCAGCCTGGCCTTCAACCNTATTCCCCAGACAGAACTAGAGCCACCACATACGGTCAGAAGTTCCTGCTACTGAAGACTGAGGATCAAGGCAAAGAGAGGATCATGGCTGAGAGGGCTGAAAAGGCACAGAGGGTGCAATTCCCTGGAATCCAACCCAAAACTGCACTGCAAGATTTCACAGAAGTGCTGAGGCTGCAAAGGACCTCTTTGAGATCATCTAGTCCAACAGCTCTGCTCAAGAAGTGTCAGCTAGGGCAATCTGTCCAGGACTGTCTTCAGTCAGGTTTTGAATATCTCCACAGAGAGTGATTTCCCAACCTCTCTGGGCAACCTCCTCCAGTTTTGAGCACCTTCACATATTAAAAAGAAAAAAGAGGAAGAAAAGTGTTTTTCTTGTGTTCAGGACAGAATTTAGTGGTTTTTTTCCATCATGCCTCTTGCCCTGTCACTGGGCACTACTGTCCCTCCTCTCCATTCCTGCACATCAGACATTTACATACATTGATAATATCTCTCCAGCTTTCTCTTCTCAAGGTGAGCAGTCCAGCTCTCCATGACCCTCCTCATGTGAAAGATGTTCCAGCCCCTTAATCACCTTCTTGGCCTGTATTTCTGATACCTTATTACTAAACTTACCTCTAAAAATACCTTAAAATAAAAGTTTAAAACAGGCAACTTATCCTTCAACTGGGGGACAGTTCAGTATGGGCAATGGGAAGAAAAAGTTACTGCAAGAACTCTAAAAAAAAGACCTTTTGTCTTTTTCCTTGTTCTACTGAGAGTTCTTATTTTATTGGGAAACTAATTACATCACAGTAATCACGGAGAAAAAAGGTCAGAATCAAGCTCTTTGCTGCCTGTCGCTTCTCAAGTGACTTTTCAACCGCCTTTACTAAAGAACGCGCAATTAATTCTAGCCGTGCTTCATTCAAAAACCCTGCAAAGTAAAGCTTAAAAACCTCAAAATGAAACAGAAATGACTATAGAAAGCAACAATGGTGACAGATATGATGCCGCATTCCTGCCCTGTGGCCATTTTCACACTCCCGCCTTCAAGTCAAGCGTTAACCCCATGGACCAAGGTGGACCCGGCTGAAACCCGGCCTGGCCACTGGGCTGGTCTCCAGCGGCAAGCTCCGAGTGTCGGCACGTTGACAGCCAAGGCTTAATGGAAACCCAGGCCAGGACGGGGTCAACTTGACCTTCTGCCAGGAGGAGTGGTTGCCCATCTTGGATGGAGGGCCAAGTCGATCAGAAAGAACCGAACGGGCCCAAAACTCCCCGGCAGAGGCTGAGGCCGGGCCACGGGCCAAGTCGATCAGAAGGAACCGAACGGGCCCAAAACTCCTCGGCAGAGGCTGAGGCCGGGCCGTGGGGAGCAGCCAGCGTGGCACCCCTCAGGGGCACATGGCCTGGATATCAAGTGAAAGCGTTTTGCTTTCTGGCATGAAACTCCTGCAGAATGGCGGCTGGCTTCATAACTAACAATTTCGGGGGCCTTCTAGAATATGAATCAGAGGGAAACAAAATTTGAATAATGCATTAGTGAGAGTTCATGTTCTAGTAGCCCTATGTGGATTGTCAGTGTGCATTCCAGTAGCTCGTTATGATTTATCTTCATCAGCCATGGGCTGAAATTACCAGACTCCAATTACTTTGCTTCCCGTGTTCAAGAGGGGAAAAAAAAAAAATAATATAAAAAAAAATAATGTCAGGCCTACCACAGGAGATGGTTTAAAATGCCTGAGGTAAAGAAAGTAATCTACTGTTCTCTGACATTCGCTGCCTGAAAGTCATTCACATTAACAACCATTCAAACTTGTTTAGTGCAAACCAATTGCTTCTATTTTCCTCTTGTCACTAACATTAGCTTCAATTCAAATTTAACTCTTTGAAAATTTCAAAATGTAAAATGAAATTCAGCGAGGCCTGACAGGGACGTGCAAGGGTCCTGACAGAACATGCTGCTACGGAATTTATCTTCCTTCATCTGGTAATTTTGAAATTCCTATTTTCAAAAAAAAAAGAAAAAAAAAAGGAAGAAAAAACCAACCACCAAAAACCCAATGTTCTGCACTTCTTTCACCATCTCAGGAAGGTGAGAGATTTATGCTGATGTTTACCAGACTCGCATTTTAATACTGTTCCTAACACAACCAGGACTATGGAGGTAACAAAACAGATGCGCTCAATTTAAACTAACAAATTAAGCGATTATTTATGAGCAGAACTTGAGGTTTAGTTACACAGCAAAATACATTTAATAACTTAATATCCCATCACTGTGAATGCCTAAGACTTGTATAAACAGGTCATTAACTCCTAAATGCTTTGGGCTCACACGGCTCATCACAGAATCACAGAGTTGTTACAGCTTGAAAGGAGCTCTGGGATCACCGAGTCCAACCACACACAAAACCACAACCCACTCCCCACAGTCTCAGCCACTAGATCATGCCCTCAAGCACCACATCTACACGTGTCTGAAATTCCTCCAGGGATGGGGACTCCACCACCTCCCTGGGCAGGCTGCTCCAGAACCTGACTGCTCCTGCAGTCAAGTCATTCTTCCTAAAATCTAATCTGAACCTGCCCCGCTGCAACTTCAGACCATTTCCTCTGGTCCTGTCATGATTCCCTTGGGAGAAGAGGCAGACACCCACCTCTCTACACCCTCCTGTCAGGAAGTTGTAGAGGTCAAAGAGGTCTCCCCTCAGCCTCTTCTTCTCCAAACTAAATAATGTCCTCACTGAGAGGGGAAGTGGGTGAGGGTGAGGTGGTTAAAGAGTAGGAGCTGTCCCGAACCGCCGGGACTGACCCTCCAGAGACCGACCTTCATCCCACACCCACTAGGAAAATGCTTTCATAGTTTCTCTCAGAGTTGAAGAAAATAATACAAAAAAGAAGCTCATAAGACACCCACACAGCCTCACTTTTTTGAGTGTAATGTATTTAAGAATAAACCAGACAGCAAGTCATATTACTACTGTGAATTCAGAATATGCTCCGACCGATGACTTTTCCTATGGGTTGGGGCCAGGGCAAGGGACTGCAAAAACAGAGGGAGAAAAGTAATTTTGTTTTCTTTTGTATTTGTGAAATCAGGCAGGAAAGGAAACACATCCGAGCCTGTGCTCACTGTGATGAATTCAACCCCACTTCAAGCAAATTAGTACTCTCATACTCCTGTATGGCACAGCGTTATTCAGGCCAAGAAAAAGCCAAATCATCTCCTACGCGCCACAGAAATGATAGCAGTAATGCCCGGTATTACAGAGTTAATTGTTCCTAAGCACTGTACATTCATTACTTTTAAACCAGCAGAAAAGATATGACAGACAATAATTACCTCTGAACAATTTGGGGGAGGAGGGGGAGACAAGGGCTGGTTTACAGGCAAAGGCAGAGAGGATGCTACGAGCCTTGATGTCTACAGCTTAGACATCAGATCCCGTCACACAAACATGACATTTCCTTACCCAGCCAAACAACACTCTGGCTTTTGCAGCACACATCAGAACACCAGCTCCCTTGGGAGGAACTCTGCTGTTACTCTGAGACAGGAGGGTCAGCCTCATCCCAACGCACGGAACACGTCAAAACCCCAACACAGTAGTGAATGGTCATGAAAGAATTTGACCTACCGCCTTATACTAACATGAATACCAGTACTTTTACTGGTGGATTCAGCATGAAGCTTGGGAACTAGAAACGGGACTTATAACCCCAGCTTTAGTGCAGTTTCACCACACGTCATTTTAAAATATTCACATTTCGTGACCTAGGCAGAATTTGCTTTTGCAGGTACGTGCCTGAGGAAAAAAAGAGACAGATCTCAAAACCTCGGTACTGCCCCAACCGTCTTAGCACTCCAGCAGTTCATTAATTAATGCCTGTCAGCCAGCAGTTCTCATCATCAACATCAACATCTCCACCACCACAATCGGCAGATCTCATTTTCTTTGGGGAAAAAGTCAAGGAGTCCTGATTAAACTGCCCAGAAGGGGGGGACTGGAGCTAAGGTGCCCACCTGGCTTGGCATGGCAGCAGGCAACGGGGCCTCCTGTGACCTTTTCTGCTCTCCCTGCTGAAGGGAAGGCCAGGCATGGCACCATCCAAGGTGGCATCACCCAGGAAAGATGCAAGGGCAAGAAGATGAAGGACAGTAACACCTCAAGGCATCCGTACGTAAAGCAAAGCTTGCAGTCAGAACACAGCAACAACATGAGGTAACGCCATTAGAAGCAAGTCAGGTCGTGTAACACCCTGTGTTGTGGTACCTCAGACACCTCAGCTGTTTTCAAGGAAAGAACTTGCCAGCACAAGGCAAAACATTCTAGAGCTAAAAACGCCCACAGCAACGTAAGGGGATGTACAGAACTCTAAGACCCGTAGTTCTAATTATGTCCTTGTAACTGATGTACCTCCCCCCTCCTGAAAAAAAAATACACAAATAAAATATCACACTCTGGAGGCCCCTGGACTGGTTGGATTTGTTTGCTCTCCCGAGCTGGGCTGTGTCGAGCTCCCACGTGGCAACTCCCGCATCACCCCCTGCATTACAGAACTCGGGGACCTTTTCACGTGCTGGCAGAACTGTCATAAAGCTCTGCCAGAATCAGGTGTTTGGGGATAGGACAGGGAGAAAATGAAAAAGAGAATCTTCTTGATTAAAAAGCTCAAAATATTAGAGGGTTTAAATTCTCAGAGATGGGATCCATCGGTACAATAACATCATACAGTACTTTACTGCTGATTTTCTACTCTTTCCAGGCATCAAATATTATTACTTGTTATTTGGTGCCAGTAATAACTTGGAAGTTGATTAATGTGACTAATTTATTGTTATGACACTTGATAAAATATTTTTTTCCCATTTTTGACAAAAGGGAAAACGACTCAAAAGTGTTATCTAATTTTTTGCTATATTCACTTTTCAATAGAATAAGCAAACTTTGTCTTTTCAGAAGGAAGACTCCTTACACAGGAAATTACTCCACTCATTTACTACCCGTATCACATTAGTAGTAATTCCATCTGCTGTCTTTCAGTCCATCCACAGTGCTGGTTTCCTGAGATAACTGAACTGTAATCTTATTCTATAGCCTTGTTTCAGGTCTTATTTTCTGTGGAAATTGTGCAATAGGAACAACAAACCAGTTATCAGTATGATTTTCTTCCAACTGCCCGAACTGAGTTATTTGGAGAAGCAACAAATGGCTTTTTGGAACTTAGGAACTTGACACAGAGATCTAAGGACAGTACGTAGCAGCGGAGCCCAGGGCTTTTTGAGGAGCACGGGGAAGGAAAGGTCTGGAAAAAAACCACAGAAGTAAAATTCACACATTGTTATAAAGAATCTTCTTCCTAGCAGGAAATGTAGGGTAACAGCTCTCAAGAAGAGCCCTGGATGTGCAGCCTCCATGCTTTGAGAAGGTTTGCAATTTCCTGACCCGCGGTTTGCGTGCTGGAAGCTCACCTGCCAAGCATTTTTCAATATTAATAATAAACCAGAGAATGTTCCAGGCCGGGAGGGACCTCTGGGGTCAGCTAGCCTGACCTCCCCACAGTCAACAAGGACACCCCACCTAGACCAGGTTGCCCAGGGCCTTAGCATCTTAAGCATCAGTTGAACATTCTCCTCAAGGAACTACACTGAGTTTGCCAGTGAGCCCAAGCATAACGAGATGGTATTTCCAAATAAAATTTCAAAACCAGGGGGCCATACCTGACGGCACTGCTGCGCACTGGGCTCTTCCCAGTTGGCTGGAGCTTTGGTTACATCAGGAATTCTGTGGCCACTGCAGAGCATAAAGTGTCTGACGGGTTTATGTCAGATTTTAAGCCAAGCATGCAGTTTCATTCTACTGATGCTTGAAGCAAAGAACAAAAATCATGTTACCGAAAGCTCCGGAAGCTGTGCCTTGGGAAGGACCTTCTCTTTATTTTCAACAAGGGCCAAACACATCCTTTAAAAATCAGACACAATTGCAGGTAAGTCCGACTGAATAATAAACCGAGACATTCAATCACCGTTTGTTATTTTCTCTTCAATATGGTCATTTCCTTGTTTCTTTGGCATCAGAAGTTTACAAACAGGAAAGGAAAGGGTTGGCCTCCCCCCTTCTTCCAGTAATTCGTTTTTCCTGCCTTGTCAGCGGAGGACACAAACCATATAAAACCAAGCAAAACACGGCTGTAAAATTATATGTATCGCCAGGGCAGTTCAGGGCAGGCGTTCCAGAGAGCGAGCACGGGGAATAGAAGCAGATGCTGGCAGCGGTGGGACAGAACTGCAGCCTCCCTTCGATTCACAAGAGCCCACGTCCATAGACATGTTTCAATTTCCAGGTTTGGTGTCAGATACTTAACTGGAAATTGAAATCCTGGTACAACAGAAAGGTGGGAAGTGAATACCCGAGGGCTGGACTGTTGATGAGAGAAAGATGTGAAATGGTAACAGCGCATCCAATTCATTGCCATCAGCACTAGGGGAAATGGCTGAAAGGAAGGAAATGATTACAACAGCCTCGTATCCTCTGCCTGGTTTCACATTTTCAAAAGGAAACACAAACACAATCTCTCCCCCCCAAAAAAAAACCCCACAAACTCAGCCATCACATAACACCTTTGCTTTTATCTTCCAGAAGAAAGGGAGGAAGGACTGGGAGTTTGGACCTTCCCAAAGACATTCCTCCATACCTCCCTTCTAAAGCTGGAGGCTGAATTTACAAAGTGAGTAAATCTCTTGAAAGAAGAGGAGAGCAATGCTGAGTAAGAGGAAAAGGCAGGGTGGCAAGAGAAGTGCTGGAGAGGAACACAGGGTGAAACAAAGTGCAGATCTGGTCCCTTCGCTTTGGGCCAGATAAGGTTGGGCAATGTTTCACATGTGATATATTCCCAATATTGTAATTAAAATTACAGCAAGGGGGAAACAAAATCTATACAGAATTTCTTCTACTTAATAATGAAATACATAAGGCTAAATCACTCCAGTGCCAATTATATTAGCACGCTTGGTCGCAAACATTTTTAAATTAAATGTGCTCTTCAACTTAAACACTAACTGCAAGAGTGCAAAAGCATACAGCCTTATGGGCTGTCAAAAGAAATAGCTGGAAGTTAGCACTTTACTTAATTATACAAAAATGTAATATGAAATCGATTTCCTGCGTGCTGTATTAGTGCCTTGCTTATTACAAAATACTTTTGTATTGCCTTTGTCAACATAAATTAGACTTGCACAGCTTTTTCTAAGAACACTGTTAAATTAGATCTAAAGCAATGCAAAATTGGTACTGGGCTTCTGTGCTTTGCAAGTGTAATACGAAACTGATGGTATTCCCTTCTCATTTTCTAATGAAACTTTAAAAATCAAAACAGCTCCTAAAAGATGTCTCCAATAATCTGCACCAAGAGCAACCCAGCTCTTTATTTTAAAGAAAATAATAAATTCTGAAAAAGAGCAAATTTGCATCCTGGCTCTAAAAACTTTAAAACTCGCAGCAACTCTTTGTTCATTAAAAATCAAACAGCAGAGAGAATGCTACCGGCAATTAGTTTTTGGCAGGGCTGGCGCTATCGTTTCAAGGTCAGGTTTCGCCGGCCGTGCCTCAGTGGGAGCTTGGCTTCAAAATGACTAAACGCCACTCGAGAGGGAAAGAGCGTTAAAAACGTACTTGGAAAACTGAAATTATCCACAAGAGCAACAACTGGAGAACTCTGCCAGCCCGTCTCCACCTCCTGACCCCCCCGACAGACATGGGGGTGGCTCTTGGGTAAGCACTCAGGAGCACCAGGTACACCATCCATGGAATCACAGAATGGTTAGAGATGGAAGGGACCTGAAAGATCATCCAGCTCCAACCCCCTGCTCTGGGCAGGGACACCTCCCACCAGACCAGGTGGCTCCAAGCCCCATCCAGCCTGGCTTTGAACCCCTCCAGGGATGGGGCAGCCACAGCTTCTCGGGTCAACCTGGGCCAGGCTCTCACCACCCTCACACCAAAGACGTTCTTCCCCAAATCTCATCTCAATCTCCCCTCTTCCAATTTAAAGCTGTTACCCCTTGACCTGTCACTCCACTCCCTGACACAGAGTCCCTCCCCAGCTCTCCTGGAGCCCCTTCAGATACTGGAAGTCTGCTCTAAGGTCTCCCCAGAGCATATCTCTTCTCCAGGAATGTTCGAATTTATCCTTAGTAATTACTGTTTGACTTCCTGACCCCAGATCCAAAGGCTGGTTCAGCCCTCACAGTGCCAGGTGGGGACACAAAACCGGTGCCCAACAGTTCTGGGAAAGTTTGAAAGCACCTTCCCTGGTCTCAGCTGGGACAGAGTTAATTTTCTTTCCAGCAGCTGCTGTGGTTTGGGTTTGGTAGGAGAAGAACATTGAGGAATGCTGATAACACCTATTGGTTCAGTCACTGCTAGGTAATGTTGATATTAGTGAAGGACTTTCTTAACCTTCCCACTGAAGCTGAGATGGAGCAGGGACAGGAGTGCTCTTGGTTGCTGGGGTTAAACCAGGACAGCACCTAAAAGGCAAATTACACCGTGTGGGGGAAGAGAAAGGGCAGGCACTCTTGGCCCCAGCAGAGATCAGCAGGAATCGTGACACAAGGGATTACGACAATGTGTGCATCACACACACAAAAATCTAATCTCTGCCATATCAGCAACTGGGATCTACATTTCCATCTCTAGCAACTCTCTCAGATTTTCTCCCAAATCCTCTCCATAAACTTTAAGCTCACTTCAGAAAATAGGTTCCTTCCCTCCCCACGTTGAGCTGGTAAAACAAACCCCAATTTTGCCTTCTTGGCTGCTTAGATAATTTTTTCTAACTTTTGATCTCTATTCATTTATAATCTATACAGCAACTCTTTTTTTTTATGTTTACTCCTCCTGCAATTTTCTGACAAACTGGTAAAAAGAAGAAGAAGCTTTTCCTCTCGCCACAACCTATCCTTACGACACAGGGGTTTCTGGACAGGAGGGTGAATTCAGGCACCCAGGTCCCCGGTGCAATTTATGTCCCCCCACTCCCCTGACTGCCTGAAACCAAGCCATGACTGTGACAAAGAGATGACAATTTGGAAAAAAAAAAAGCACAGAAAATAAGTGGCTGCTTCTTTGCAAATGACACCTGGCAGGAACTTACTGCTTTCTCTAGTTATATGTTTTTTTTTTTCAAGTTCATAAAATATTGCAGGTATGGATTTTTGTCTTTCTTCACATCTACTGTAATGCACTGGGGAGAGAGAATGGCTGTAACCATCCGACTGGTTACTAAAGGTTTTATAACCATGGACGGGAAAACATGCCAGCAAGCTGAAACCAATTTAGGTTTTTTATTTACAAAGCCATCAGAATATTTTCCTTGAAATCTGAGACACAGCCCAACACCTCTAAGTGTTTGTGCCCACATCCACAGCTGTAAATCTCAAAACAAAGGTGCCTCCATTTCTTTCCTATCTTTTTTTTGCAGAACATCTGGCCAGTGAGACCTGAGATCGGGGACGGAGATCTGCAAGCGACTGCTGGGAGCAAGCAGGGACCCCAGGATTTCAGTTCAGCACTCAAGTCCAAACAAAGCTGCACCTTCTCCTGGCCTTGGACACGGCCGAGTATATTGTTCTGCCTTCATTTATCTATTGATTTTTAAGCAGCTAAGCAAAAATGACCGATTTTGAAACATGTCTTTCACCATGACTCCTTCAGGAAGTGTTCCTGCTGGTTGCTCCCTCCATACCCTGGACAATTTCCATACAAAAGGCAGATGAGAAGACATCCCATGCCTCGTTCCCACATGCTGTTTCCTGACCCAGGCTTCAAGGATGAGCTGCACCTTTTCACGCCAGACTTTAAAGAGCACGGGAGCAGCAAGGATTTGAAAGGGACAGGTTGGATCTCATGTCCTGCAGCACCTTGATCTCCTCCACAGCTTTCCAATGCCATAGATCTAAGCTGCTAAATCTGGATCTCACCATCTTCATCTCCTCTGGCCCCTTCAGACCATAACAGTCTCTACCCTGCGCATCTTCCCCAGAAGGAGCTGGGAGGCCAAGAACTGCCCTCACATTAGTGGCCCCATGAAGGAAGAAAGACAGAAAAAGATCTTGCCAGCCAACATCAGCTGAAATACATGGCCCAGAAACAGCTGGGATGGTGGAGCTTCAGGAGGTATGTGAAGGCCAAGTCTACCACCTAGTTCATCTCTATGAGAGCAGTGAGCATTTCACAGAATCATAGAATGCTCTGGGGTTGGAAGGGACCTCTGGAGATCATCCAGTCCAACCCCCAGAGCAGGTCCCACAGGAATGTTTCCAGGTGGGGTTTGAATGTCTCCAGAGATGGGGACTCCACCACCTCTCTGGGCAGCCTCTGCCAGGGCTCTGCCACCGTCACAGCAAACAAGTTCCTCCTCAGGTTGAGATGGAACTTCTTATGTTCCAGTTTGTGCTCGTTCCCTCTTGTCCTGTCCCTGGGCACCACTGGAAACAGCCTGGCCCCATCCTCCTGACACCCACCCTTGAAGTATTTCTGGGTGTTGATCAGATCCCCCTCACCCTTCTCTTCTCCAGACTGAACAGACCCGAGTCCCTCAGCCTTTCAAGACCTCTCTCACTCTCCACCTCTTTGATTTTTCAATCAGGAAACGCTGTCCTCTCGCATAAGGGCCCCAGTTGATGCTGACACAGCAGGGGACGGGGAGGGAGGGTTCTGGTGAGCAAAGGCTGGCCTCACCACGTCTGAGATTCGCTTTGTCAGCCCTTGACTGTCAAGGGAGCAGAAGGATCCTCCAGACAAAGCGAAAAGCCCGAGGGAGGGCCGGCAGCTACGGAGGACGCAGTCTGCTCGCTCTTAGCGCACCCACACTCAGTAGCACCCCCAACACAAACCCTGAGGTGACTGACTGCTATCCAAAAATCAGTTTAATGCTGCCCCAAGAACACCCCAAAAACAGGTTTGGAGAAAGCATAGGGAGCAACGAGTTGGACGCCGACTATGCTAGTCCAGAAGGCAAGAAGTCAGAGGGAAACGAGGCTCGGTCACATCTGGGTTTCCATCCCAGATCTGGACATGGGAAGGGAAAGCCATGCTGATGGCTAAACAATTTCCGCAGCCTTCTCAGGGCTGGAAGGAGGCTACTTCTAACGTGATTAAACTTGGAACACAAATAAAGCCTGAAGCTGCACGTGCTCTAACTCAGCGCACTGACCTCGGTCGAAACGCAACGCTCCGAAACGTGCAAACGCCGGCGATTTAAGGTTTGGCATCTCTGATGCATTTTAAGGCAAGTAATTCTCTTTTAAATGTCGAAATGCATTTTTTATTCATTTTCTCTTCCTCAGACTGCCAGCAGAAACTTGCAAGTGAAAGGCTTGAAAGGATGTCCTTGTCTGCTGTCGCTGTTTATAGCAAGTTACCGGCACAAAACCTCCGTCACAGAAAGAGCAGAGCCAAGTTAAGAAACACCACCTTTGAGACACTGGTAATGAGCTTAACCCAAATCTTCCCACCCCTATGCATTAGGATGGGATGTTCAAACACATTAGTTTTCCTTAAGGCAATATGGAAAAATCGATGTCTATCTATAAATAAACATAATGTCCACTAATGTGTGGCGCGAGCCGAAAGGAAGCAATCCCTGCAGCCAGTGTCTGTCTCCCCGCACTGCCCGCTGCACGGCTTTGCCATGATCAAGGCCTGGCTGGTTGGGGATCAGACATTACTGACAGCTGTAGGACGGACAAAGGAGCCACAGCAGCACGGGGGTCTCACTGCTCGAGGCCTCCCAGATGTTCTACCACAAGGTATTTATCAGAGAAGACCGCAAAAGGCTCTGCCTGGCCTCCGTGCTACTGATGTTCACCCTAAGATTACCTCCACCCCCCACCATTCCATTCCCCACACGGTGTGGGGGGGGCAGTTTATCTGCCAGTTTGCTGTACTGATGCAGAACAGAAACTGCCCAGAGAGGTGGTAGAGTCTCCACCTCCGGAGACATTCCAAACATGCCCAAACACATTCCTGTGGGACATGCTGCGGGTGCCCCTGCTCTGGCAGGGGTTGGACTGGATGATCTCCAGAGGTCCCTTCCCACCCCAGAGCATTCTGTGGTTCCCTGATTCTGTCTCACAGTTGTCCTAAACCAACAATAACTTACAGGCTACCAAAAACCAACGCCTCTCCCTTCCAGCATATTCCAGGCTCCACCGCATCCAGCTTCAGCGGAGCCTGGATGAGTATTTCCCCATTTCAGGCAGTACCAGAGCCTGCTCACGATGTATTAGCTGAGCTCCAGCTGAGAAACAACCTGACAAGTCAGAAGCCGAAGCAATATGTGTCAAAGAGATTGAAGTCCACTTTCATATTAGTACAGAAGAAGACAGTGCATGATTATTGCTTGGAGCGTGTGGTTGTTTAGGGGATAATGCTGGCACCTTAACACCGAGGAGTAATGGAAATTGTCTGTCTTGTTCTCATTCTTCCCGAGACAGTCGCTCGCGATACGGCTTGTTACTCTGCCAGGTCATTTCTCTCCTCAGGCTCCTTAAATATCACCTGTCCGAGCTGACAATACATCTCCCCAACGATGACATTATGCTTTGTCCCTTGATAAATACCCAGCCGCTCACTTTACCGGGGATGAAAAGTAACACTTTAATGGCAGAAATTAAAACATTACAGGCCAGACAGAGCCCTGCTCCCCCCTGGCTGCCCCTCTGAGAGGGCTCCCACCCCCCGGCACCAAGGCACCTTCCTCTGCAGCAGCAGCCCAGGCTGATGTCCCCCTTGATGTTCTTGCTCCTCAAAGAAGGCTACTCCTGACACAGCTAAATTCAAAGAGATGGATTAAATTATTAACATTTCAAATAATGATAATAATAATAAAAAAGCAAGTACAATGACTTCCACATTCTTTTAAATGCCATCACATCTACCGAGAGGAGGTTCTGCTACAGAAGTTGCCCTGCTTTGAGTATAGAATCAGAGCGGTTTGTGTTGGAAGAGACCTTAAAGGCCACCAAGGGCCACCCGCTGCCCTGGGCAGGGACACCTCCCACCACACCAGGTTGCTCCAAGCCCCATCCAGCCTGGCCTTCAACCCCTCCAGGGATGGGGCAGCCACAGCTTCTCTGGGCAACCTGGGCCAGGCTCTCACCACCCTCAGAACAAAGAAGTTCTTCCTGAGATCTCATCTAAATCTCCACTTTTGCGGTTTAGAACCATCACCCCTTGCCCTGTGGCTCTCCCCCTTGATCAAGAGTCCCTCCCCATCTCTCCTGGAGCTCCCTTCCTCCTCCTTGACCAAGACTCCCTCCCCATCTCTCCTGGAGCTCCCTTCAGAGACTGGAAAGGGCTCTAAGGTCTCCCTGGAGCCTTCCCTTCTCCAGACTGAACAACCCCTACTCTCTCAGCCTATCCTCACAGATGAGGAGCTCAAGCCCTCAGAGGATCTTTGTGGCCTCCACTGGACAAAAGAGATCCCCTCAAACCCTTTTCTGACACCAGCAATTATTCTGTGCAGGCAACAATTCAGCACATCCTGGCTCGATAAAAGAGACCTTCAGGACCAGAGACATAAGTATTTCTTCCTGAGCTGTCAGTGCTACGAGACTCTCAACCCTCACCACAAGCCCACGCCAGCCAGGGGGAAGGCAGGGGATAACACACAGAAGGACAGGGAGAGAAACAGCAGGATATACACAGACAGAAGTTTGCTGCCCAAGACAAAAACACCCTATTGTAAAGGCTTTCTGTAGTTGTTCATTAGAGTCACTGCACATTTGATTGCGAGCACGAGTAACTGCCTAGACAGGAAGGACGCCCATCGCACCCCAGAGCCTTGCACAGAGCCAGCAGTGCAGGATGGCTGCTCCTCAGAGGCTGGAAAAAACAAACAGGGGGACTCTATGAAACGAATTTTAGGAGGAAAAAAAAATGGTGTGTAATGGAGACATCTGCTGTTTTCTAATCCAGCTCTGACCAGAGGCAGACGTTCAGTGTGCGCTGAAAGGAGAGCATGGCTTCCATGGAACCCACTCCCCACGGGGCACAGCCTCGCCCCTGGGAACCCACAGCACATCCATATCACAGAATCTCAGGGATTGGAAGGGACCTTGAAAGCTCCTCCAGTCCCATCCCCTGCCGGAGCAGGAACACCCAGAGCAGGTCACACGGGAACACCTCCAGGCGGGTTTGGGATGTCTCCAGAGAAGGAGACTCCACCACCTCCCTGGGCAGCCCCTGCCAGAGTTCCCTCACCCTCACCCTGAAGAAGTTCCTCCTCATATTTCAGTGGAACCTCCTCTGTTCCAGCTTGCACCCATTGCCCCTTGTCCTGTTATTGGGTGTCACTGAGAAGAGCCTGGCTCCATCCTCCTGACACTCACCCTTTCCATGGTTATAAAGACTAATGAGGTCAACCCTCTTCTCCAAGCTCAAGAGACCCAGCTCCCTCAGCCTTTCCTCCTATGGGAGATGCTCCACTCCATCATCTTGGCAGCCCTGCCCTGGACTCTCTCCAGCAGTTCCCTGTCCTTCTGGAACTGAGGGGCCCAGAACTGGACACAATACCCTAGATGGGGTCTCACCAGGGCAGAGTAGAGCGGGAGGAGAACCTCTCTCACCCTACTAACCACCCCCCTTCTAATAGACCCCAGGATGCCATTGGCCTTCTTGGCCATGAGGGCACAGTGCTGGCTCATGGGCATCCTGCTGCCCACCAGGACCCCCAGATCCCTTTCCCCTACACTGCTCTCCAACAGGTCAGTTCCCAACCTCTACTGCTACCTGGGGCTGTTCTTGCCCAGATGCCAGACTCTACACTTGCCCTGGTTCTCTCCGCCCAACTCTCCAGCCTGACCAGGTCTTGCTGGGTGGCAGCAGAGCCTTCTGGCACGTCAGCCACTCCTCCCAGTTTGAAATCAATATTTCCCAGAGATTTTTAAATCACCTGGAGTCACCACAGGAACCAGTGTTCCCACCTGGAACTTCTCCAACGTTGCTCAGCATGGAGAGAGTGAGCTGATTTGTGATGGCAATACTGAAGAGTGGTGGCACTTTTGTTCCCGCTGCGGGAATCAGATCAAATTAACACAGGGGGATAAAAAACCCCTAAGTTTATGAACTGACTTCATTTAAAGCACACAGCAACTTGTAAATTCAGGAGTAAATCACTCCCAGTAAGACATAAGGATCACGGTTATGTATGTTCATTGATTTCTATGCAGTATTAGCGTTGTATTCATTTTTTTCCTCGTTGTACACACCATGGGGACATGCTCTGAGGATGCCCATTGGTAAAGTGACAGTGAAAAATGCCTCCCATCTCAATTTGTCTTTGAAATCCCCATTCACCACCTTTTCCAATTACCACTAAGCAAGATAAGTCATATCTACGAAACTTTTTAGGTGTTTCTCTTCTGTACAGGTTCTTACACCATATCCATCACTGTACGACCTGCAAACCTTCTACAAGCCCATTATCCAACGTGAATCATTTCTACAAGGCATTATTCATTCCCTCATCCATTGTTCAGGCAGGAGCATCTGTATGTTTGCTTCTGGCTTTTCGATTGCACTTCACGGCTGAAGGGAAGGAATAGCCGGGGATGGAGGGGAGGAAGGGGTTTGCCTTCCAAAAACCACCAAAAAGCTGAGCAGCAGAAAAAGGAAACTTTGTGATGGCAACCTAAGAAAGCAGTCTCAGAGCTGGAGGGGCCACACAACCACACACACAAAAGGAACATGCTTGACTATGCTCAGAGACCTGGAGCACCCCTGCTGTGAGGACAGGCTGAGGGAGCTGGGGTTGTCCAGCCTGGAGAAGAGAAGGCTCCAGGGAGACCTTAGAGCAGCCTTCCAGTATCTGAAGGGGCTACAGGAGAGCTGGGGAGGGACTCTGTGTCAGGGAGTGGAGTGACAGGACAAGGGGTAACGGCTTTAAATTGGCAGAGGGGAGATTGAGATGAGATACCAGAAAGAACTTCTTTGGTGTGAGGGTGGTGAGAGCCTGGCCCAGGTTGCCCAGAGAAGCTGTGGCTGCCCCATCCCTGGAGGGGTTAAAGGCCAGGCTGGATGGGGCTTGGAGCAACCTGGTGTGGTGGGAGGTGTCCCTGCCCAGGGCAGGGGGTTTGTAACTTCATGATCTTTAAGGTCCCTTCCTACTCTAACATTCTATGATTCTATGATTAGTGCTATCCTTAACTATGGCCTCGGTGTTAAGGTGCCAGCATTCAGATAATGGGGACACATGGAAAGACAGCAGCAGCAAAAAAAATGAATTATATCTAAAAATAATTAAGTTCAGGAATAAAGGGATCCCCACTGATTGCTGCATTCTTCCCACACTCCCCATCCCACCCCTTACTGGCTCCAGTGAACACCAAGAGCAGAGGCCTCATGGACAGGCACAAAGAAAGGCCCCGCCACACCAGGAGCTGAATGCAGCGCAGTTGTACACTGGTCTATTTTCACAGGACCTCCCTCCTCCTGGACAAGTGACATCAGTAACACAATTTGTCACTGTATGAATAAAAATTCATTAATGTAGGATCTTCATTGCCACGAATTCTAACTGCAAACTATTTATCTGTGGAAGGCATTCGTGGAATCATGGAATCATTTTGGTTGGAAGAGACCCTTGGGATCATCCAGTCCAACCATCAGCCCCACTCTACAAGTTCTCCCCTACACCAGATCCCCCAACACCACATCTCATCCACTCTGAAACACAGTCAGGGATGGGGACTCCACCCCCTCCCTGGGCAGCCCAGTCCAGGCTCTGACTGCTCTTGCTGGGAAGAATTCTTGCCTCATGGCCAGCCTAACCCTACCCTGCTGCAGCTTGCAGCCATTCCCTCTCCTTCTATCGCTCATTGCCCGTGAGAAGAGACCAGCACCAACCTATCTCCAATGTCCTTTCAAGCAGTTGTAGAGAGGGATGAGGTCTCCCCTCAGCCTCCTCTTCCTCACACTATACAGTCCCAGCTCCCTCAATCGATCCTCATAAGCCTTATTCTCCAGGCCTCTCACCAGCTTTGTTGCCCTCCTCTGGACTCACTCCAGCCCCTCCAGATCTCTCTTGTGCTGAGGTGCCCAGAACTGGACACCAGACTCAAGGGGTGGCCTCACCAGTGCTGAGTACAGGGGGACAATCACCTCCCTGCTTCTGCTGGTCACACTATTCTTTATGCAAGCCAGGATGCCCTTGGCCTTCTTGGCCACCTGGGCACACTGCTGGCTCATGTTCAGCAGCTTGTCACCCAGCACCCCCAGGTCCTTTTCTGCCACATAAAACCACGCCGTCATTGCAACCAGCACAATCAAAGACAAAGTCTTTGCTTTGAAGAAATCACAGGAGGCAAATGAAAACGAGCAAAATCACTGGAGAAACGGATATTAACCCCGTTTTCTGAATGGCACGAGATGCGAAGTGAACTCCTTTGTCAAAGGCGACCAAACAGCCCCAAAGAGAGAGCAAGATTCTGGAGTTGTGGCTTGGTCTTTGGCAGCCGTTACTGTAAGGCAACAGGAACCAGTTTAATTGTTTGGAATCTCCTAAGCTGCTCCTGCTGGAAAGGGTGAACGTCCCTAGTCGTACTCCCCGAGGGAGCCACCGAACCGGCAGAGTTCACTCTGCAGTCAAAACATGCTACACCCCTGAATGTGCTTTCACCAGTGCCTCCCAGTGAGCACAGTTCTGTAAAATAAAGCAATAAACTGCAAAATGTGTGCTCATGGCCCTGCCAGGATCTGAAATGTTTAATTATCTGCACGATAATTAAACACAGTGCCACCTCCTAGAGTAATGAAACAGCTTTCAGCAATTAATAACGACCAGGGAAACAGACTGTATGAAATGGAAGAGTTTTAAAAGGTAAGGGGAAGTGAAGAATCCCAGTATGCAAATGGGAAGGTCAGCTCTCCAGGCAGTGGGACCAGAGATGGGAAAGAAGGAAAACACATTTCAACCCCGTGAGGAATCATCACCTAAAATCACGTCAGCGTCTCCAAAACCAGGATTAACGCTGGTCACGTCACACCCTCAGAACAAGATTTGGGTTCCAGATGTTAAGTTTCTGCCATCTTTGATTCTGGTTTCCCCATCCTCCCACAGTAACCATTTGTAGGACACCGCTCACCCTACTGAAGAGGACGCTGCTCGGATCTGGGGAGATGGGGATAAAGCACTGGGGTCAGAAGGGAAGTATTCAGGCAATTTCCAATATTTGAAATGATTACACTGCCGCTGGGTGACCTGAACTCGCAGCACTCGGCTCAAATCACTGCAAATTACAACTCAACTCTTTTCTGCACTGGGGTTTTTTCCACCACTTTCATCATCTTCTGCCATTTGCCATCAGCCACCTTCATCATGCTTACATTTTCTTTTTAAATTTCGTGGATAGGTCCTAAATAGAAATGTTTATTCAATTAATCCATAAAGGGGGTTTTAGATGTATTAGCCAGTTCTCCATATGAGTTGATTTTATTCTCGTTTCTTAATCAAAATGTTTTATATCAAGTTAAATGCATTAGAGAAGAACAATATTGCCTTTATTAAGCACATCTGTAATCTAATTTGAAAAAAAAAATCAAGTTATTGTGACAAGATCAGTATTCCATAAACCTGTTGACTGTCTCTAATCATATTACTTGCTTAATTCTTCATTAATCGACCCTCATATTGGCTGTTCCATTATTCTGTTCAGAATTGAAGTCAGGGTGACAAGCTCTTAATTAATTGGGTGATCTTGATCTTCCACAACGGTATTTTTAATGTTTGTTTTCAAGCAATCTGGACTCTTTTTTAAATTATTATTATCATTATTATTATTTTTTTAAATAAACAGCAAACCAAGCCAGGTCCCATCACAAGTCATAGAATCATAGAATCATTCAGGTTGGAAGAGACCCTTGGGATCATCCAGTCCAACCATCAGCCCCACTCTACAAGTTCTCCCCTACACCAGATCCCTCAACACCACATCTAATCCACTCTGAAACACAGTCAGGGATGGGGACTCCACCCCCTCCCTGGGCAGCTGATTCCACTGACTGACCACTCTCTCTGGGAAAAACTTTTTCCTCATGGCCAGCCTAACCCTACCCTGCTGCAGCTTGCAGCCATTCCCTCTCCTTCTAGCGCTCATTGCCCGTGAGAAGAGACCAGCACCAACCTCTCTGCAATGCCCTTTCAAGCAGTTGTAGAGAGGGATGAGGTCTCCCCTCAGCCTCCTCTTCCTCACACTAAACAATCCCAACTCCCTCAATCCATCCTCATAGGATTTATTCTCAAGGCCTCTCACCAGCTCCGTGTCCCTCCTCTGTACTCGCTCCAGCCCCTCCAGATCTCTCTTGTGTTGAGTTGCCCAGAACTGGACACAATACAAGTCTTGACAAGCAATTTGAGGATTCTGGACCTGCTGATCACCTGAGGTGCAACGTGCCATCAGCTGCTGCTTAACAACACACTCCTCAGCCTGTGGTTAGAATGGAAGCTGTTTCATTATCGTGCCACACAAAAGCATCGCCCGGTCCAGTTCCCCCTCTTGGCACCAGCAGGAGGATTTACTGAGGATGAGAAATAGAGTGAGGAAAGTGAAATTCCCTCTGTTCTGCCTCACACAGTCCAGGTTCAAACTAGGAGGCAAGAAGGAAAGTGCCCACTTTTTCAATGAAACAAAGGAAAAAAAAATAAATCCAACCAAACAGGACTGAAATGAAAAGCAGAGATTCATCCAGCAGAATAAAGCCTAAAGAATCAATGTTGGTAAGAACCAGGGCTTTTGGGGAATCCAGTCCTAACCTTTGGAGGACATTTATCTGAACTTTCTCCAGGTCCCAGACTAGCACGAATGAAATGGTACTGAAGGAGCTGGGACTGTTTAGTGTGAGGAAGAAGAGGATGAGGAAGAAGAGAACGAGGTCTCTACATGGACCTGTTTGAATGGGGGCAACGGAGGGCCATGAAGATGATGAGAGGGCTGAAGCACCTCTGCTATGAAGAGAGGCTGAGGGAGCTGGGGTTGTCCAGCCTGGAGAAGAGAAGGCTCTGGGGAGCCCTCAAAGCAGCCTTCCAGTGTCTGAAGGGGCTACAGGAGAGCTGGGGAGGGACTCTGTGTCAGGGAGTGGAGTGACAGGACAAGGGGTAACTGCTTTAAACTGGAAGAGAGGAGATTGAGATGAGATACCAGACAGAACTTCTTTGGGGTGAGGGTGGTGAGAGCCTGGCCCAGGTTGCCCAGAGAAGCTGTGGCTGCCCCATCCCTGGAGGGGTTCAAGGCCAGGCTGGATGGGGCTTGGAGCAACCTGGTCTGGTGAGAGGTGTCCCTGCCCAGGGCAGGGGGGGTGGAGCTGGATGATCCCTTCAAACTCTGACCATTCTGTGATTTTCATTGGAAAACACAGCACTCGTGATATCATAGGAAGAAAGTTTCCAGCTCGTGCAGGGGGAGCTGACAGCTGCAAATCCCCCAAAAAATGATACCAAGCAAAGCTGAGTATAACAAACAAAAAAAAGAGCTGAAAACTAATTTAGGGGAGGTCATGGCCTGAGCTTACAGTTCACTGCCAATTCTCTGAGTCATCAGCGTGGTGCTCCTTTGCAAAAGAGGATACCGGGCTTCATTTAGGGGATGTGACAGGAGCCTGGCTGGGCAGCCTGCCCGGGCTCCTGCCTGCAACCTCAGCTGCGCCAGCCTTTCTCATGGATATCAGCATCATTAGGATTCTCTCCGTGCTGCGGTACGGCAGCAAGCTGCACAATGAGCAGAGGATGGTGGCATGTGCCAGCCAGCGGCACAAATCAGGGAGCTCTTCTGCAGGATGCCCTCTCCAGAACAATCCCCCTTTTCAGCCCTACAGGGGACAGGATTAAGTTCCTCAGTCCAGACTTTCTCCATTGTTTAAATCACAGGGATTGGAAGGGACCTTGAAAACTCCTCCAGTCCAATCCCCTGCCGGAGCAGGAACACCCAGAGCAGGTCACACAGGAACGCCTCCAGGTGGGTTTGGGATGTCTCCAGAGAAGGAGACTCCACCACCTCCCTGGGCAGCCC
This sequence comes from Jacana jacana, assembly GCA_013400555.1. Taxonomy (NCBI): domain Eukaryota; kingdom Metazoa; phylum Chordata; class Aves; order Charadriiformes; family Jacanidae; genus Jacana; species Jacana jacana. The sequence goes on from VZTM01007289.1 coordinate 41,065, forward strand.
CTGCCAGGCTTCCCTCACCCTGAAGAAGTTTTTCCTCCTATTCAAGTGGAACCTCCTCTGTTCCAGCTTGCACCCATTGCCCCTTGTCCTGTCACTGGATGTCACCGAGAAGAGCCTGGCTCCATCCTCCTGACACTCACCCTTTCCATATTGATAACCATTCATGAGGTCACCCCTCAGCCTCCTCCAAGCTCAAGAGACCCAGCTCCCTCAGCCTTTCCTCCTAGGGGAGATTCTCCACTCCCTTCATCATCTTGGTAGCCCTGCCCTGGACTCTCTCCAGCAGTTCCCTGTCCTTCTGGAACTGAGGGGCCCAGCAATGGACACCATATTCCAGATGGGGTCTCACCAGGGCATAGAAGAGGGGGAGGAGAACCTCTCTCGCCCTACTGACCACCCCCCTTCTAATAGACCCCAGGATGCCATTGGCCTTCTTGGCCATGAGGGCACAGTGCTGGCTCATGGGCATCCTGCTGCCCACCAGGACCCCCAGCTCCCTTTCCCCTACGCTGCTCTATATACCAGTTGGGTTTTTATGAATTCTTTTCCTGCCTATATACTGTTTCTTTTACCAACTGCTAAACCTACCCGGAACAAGAGACCGGTGGATTTGGTGTCTTGATAGCAAGATCTTAAATGTTTCCAATTACTACCTGGCCCAAAGCCCAGAACCAGTCACGAGCGCCAAACACATTTGCTAAAACAACAGCAACTTATAAATATTGCTGGAACGTGGGCGCTTCCGCGATGACAAACGTACAGTCAGTTTGTGAAGTACCGGTTTCAAGCTGCTCATCCCTAGTTTTACGCTGGGAAAAAGTGTTCAACGTGCAAACAGCAAAAAACCTGAGTAACACAAACATGTCATTTGGGCTCTCGCAACCTCTTCAGGCTCCGCTGTCGTACGTCTCTAGCAGTATCTACATCGAGGGTAAAAAAGGTAAAGCTTCTGCTTGGAACATTAAAGATAACTGTTTAGCTGTAAAGGGAACTATTTCCTCTCTGTCCACTTAAAAAAAAATCTAACTGCTTGAAAACTCCCCATTTGTCTGTACTTTCACAAGTTTTCCAAGGTTTAAGTAAGAATTTGAGATGCGCTACTGTGAGACACACAAATAAAGAGCACGGCTCAGCCGCTCACCGCCGCGCTTTCCAGAACCCCCCATGACACTAGCCATTACCCAACTTATACCAACAGCCCCAATTCTCCAGTCCACTCCCCAGCAAAGCCTGGAAACCCAACTCCCCACCTCCAGCTTCCCACCATTCCAGCCTTCCCACCATTCCAAGCAGGAAAGGCAAACACCCCCCTCCAAAGGACGACTCTATTCCTCCTGCAGGGGCACAAGCACACTCCCCACTGCACCGTCCCCCCCTTCACTCCACTCATTTTAACAATCAATTACAATTTCTCTGTCACCAATATAACATTTCAGTTCTCAAGGTGGCCACACACGCACACTTTCCCAACGACAACACTCTCCCCCTTCTTAAAATGCCAAAAAACTGAGCAAAAACCTTAAGCTTGCTTTCTTTTTTCAAAGTTTCACCACACTTCCCCTTTGTCTCTTTTTCTGGGAGGGGTGGCTGGAGATGAAGTCAGCAGTGTCCTCTCTCTTGTGTAGGCTGCCTGCAAACTGAATAGGTGTGCAAAGTGCACAGAAATAGTCTGTGCTTGACAAAGGCAGGCAGGGAGCAGCCCAAGCTCCCAAGCCTTCAGACGCCAGCGCTCCACCACCAAACCAGCACCTTCGCCCTCGTGCCTTGATGTTAACTCCAGTTAAGTCTCCATGATGGATAACAACTTTGAACAATGAGAGGGAAAACAAAAAGGAAAAACCCTAAATAATAATAGTAATACTAGTAATATCATCATCACCATCTATCGATCCATTCTGAGCACCACTAAAGCTAGAAAGCTTCTCCTTCCTCATTACCCAACCCAAATGATACAGGCAGCTCCTTACCAAAACCAAAGTCATTTGGAAAAACAAAACCAAAACCACACAGGACTCCTTCTCCAGCAGCTCTATACATTTCTTCTTGCTTTGCTGAAAATCACAGCCAGGCTCTGAACTCCAGTAAAGCAGGTAGGAGCAATCCCACTCTGTACATATATTAAGCTCTGGACAGGCTGAACTATTGACCTCCTCTCCCACTAAAATACCAGTTAATCATCAAACTGAGCTGGGAGCTGTTCCTCGGAAGCAGAGGAGAATAACTTCGAGTTGATAAAGCAGGCTGAGTGGGCAACTCTAGATTGTCATGTATTTTCTGTGTGTCCCCCCCCCCCCGCCAAAGGAAAAGCAATCACAACTCCGAGGATACCTCCAGGAGGAACGCACCCCAAAGCCACTTCTTCACTTTGAGGGTAGTAGAGCACTTGCAGAGACTGCCCAGAGAGGTGGTGGAGCCTCTGTCTCTGGAGACATTCAGAACCCGCCTGGACACGTTCCTCTGGGATCTTCTGTGATTCAGTGACCTGCTGTGGGTGCCCCTACTCTGGCAGGGGGTTGGACTGGATGATCTCCAGAGGCCCCTTCCAACCCTAGAGCATTCTGTGAGTCTGGAAATGGAAACACAAAGCACCACACCTGGCTCTTTAGGAGGGTGAGGTCAGAAAATGTTTTGCTTGACAGTAGTCTCACTTCAGCCATTTAAAAATAGTCAGTGCTTTAGTGCTCTTATGTGTTTGACCTGACGGGGTATACAAGGTTTCCACCCAAAAGGCATCCCTCAATGTCAGCGCAGGACACACCATCCAGGAAACAGCGGGTGATGGCTGTTACTGAGTGGAAGAATCATCTCTTCATTAGAAAACAATTTCATAGAATCACATAGGTTGGAAGAGACCCTTGGGATCATCCAGTCCAACCATCAGCCCTACTCTACAAGTTCTCCCCTACACCAGATCCCCCAACACCACAGCTCATCCACTCTGAAACACAGTCAGGGATGGGGACTCCACCCCCTCCCTGGGCAGCCCAGTCCAGGCTCTGACCACTCTTGCTGGGAAGAATTCTTGCCTCATGTCCAGCCTAACCCTACCCTGCTGCAGCTTGCAGCCATTCCCTCTCCTTCTATCGCTCATTGCCCGTGAGAAGAGACCAGCACCAACCTCTCTGCAATGCCCTTTCAAGCAGTTGTAGAGAGGGATGAGGTCTCCCCTCAGCCTCCTCTTCCTCAAAATAAACAATCCCAACTCCCTCAATCGTTCCTCATGAGATTTATTCTCCAGGCCCTTCCCCAGCTCCGTGTCCCTCCTCTGCACTCGCTCCAGCCCCTCTAGATCTCTTGTGCTGAGGTGCCCAGAACTGGACACCAGACTCAAGGTGTGGCCTCCCCAGTGCTGAGCACAGGGGGACAATCACCTCCCTGCTGCTGCTGGTTAAGCACTAGCGCAAACATTTACCAAATGGGTCACCAGACAGAGGACAGCAACCTGACGGAAGGATCTAATGCCAAAAGTGCCTGTCTGATGCTGAGATATGGCCGTCCATCCCTCAGGTCACCCCAGGCAGAGCCCATCTGCAGCAAAGCACAGGCCAACGCATCCATCCGGCCTTACTAAGACGCGTCATGAAATTATAGATACCGAGCGAATTATGTGAAAAAATCCTTTCCAATCTTAATTCCAAAATATTTGCTTGGCTTTTAAATAAACAGACAGCCAGACACTGCCCTATTCTTATTGATGGGTCAGGGAGTTGCCTCTCGCTGCCACGTGGAACCCGATCACTGAAAACCTCGTCAGATCGGCCTTTGCGAATGGGCGCTTCTTAATCCGCACGGAGAGTAGTCCAACTTCATGCTGAAAATTCATTTATCTCCTGCCACTTCAGCTGACACCAGGCAGATAATCAATTATAATTTGCATCAGAATTTGAACTAATACCGGCAGAACCTACAGAAAGGCAAAACTGACAAAGAACAGCGACAGAGAAGAGAGTTGTCTGTCTGAAAAATAGGCGATCTTGTCAGAAACGAGAATGAGGAATAATTGAAGAGCCTCCCGAAAGACGACACTGCTGCAGAGGTGTCACCTCGTCCAGCAGGGTAACTCACCTGCCACTCGCTCCCACAACACCAGCCACAGCCAAGGCTGCAGGGAGAGCGGCTCCCTCAGTAGCTTTACCTTCCCTTACAAGGCTTCTCCTTGGGAAAGACTAAATTTTGAAGTTTATAGTTTGCCTTCCACGAGAAAGATTTTTTTTCAAGAAATATCCATCTAGATTTGTGGTTGTTTTACAGAATCTTGGGAGAGGACAGTGGGAGAGGAAGCTCTGCCTTCCTTTTCCGGAGGGGTGAGGAGGCAGCAGAGCGGCCTGCTCCTCAACCTGGTGGTAAAAGGGTTAATATTAAAATTTATCCTCCTTCTCTTTCAGGAACTCAGAAGAACCAGTCCCACTGAAGGGTGAACAGCTCGGAATTTTATTATTACTTTCTTAATATTCTTATGGAAATTCTGATTTTTCTTGTCAAGTACTTTGGTTTCTGGTTCATTTCACAGTGGGTGAAACGAAGCTGACAATTTGTCCCAAGCCAGAGTAGATTTTGGTGCCTCCTATTACAGTGTTAAGTTGAAAACAAATTAAAAATAAAAATCACACCCCGAAGAACATCGTTTCCCCTAAATGGCTTCCAAAATTACGTCACATAAATCATGGCTTCTCTTCTTTCCTTTTCCCATTAAAAAGCTTTAGTCTGTCACAGCCTGGGTAAGTGAAACTAGATTTTTGCATGTGCTGGGAAAAAAAAAAAACCCACCCTGAACATTTGGGATTTGTTATTCTGTTATTCTCAGCTCTGCCCCTTTGAAACAGAAGCTGTTCTCAAACTCCTACTTCTTCAGAACAATGCCCAAAACAATTCAGCACAATAAATCAAGGCTTTAAACTCAACAAGTAAGATCTCAACGACTACCACAGAATCAAAGAATGCTCTGGGGTTGGAAGAGACCTCTGGAGATCATCCAGTCCAACCCCCTACCAGAGCAGGGGCACCCGCAGCAGGTCCCGCAGGAACGTGTCCAGGGGAGTTTAAATGTCTCCAGAGATGGAGACTCCACCACCTCTCTGGGCAGCCTCTGCCAGGGCTCTGCCACCCTCAAGGCAAAGAACTTCCTCCTCAGGTTGAGATGGAACTTCCCATGTCCCAGTTTGGGCCCGTTCCCTCTTGTCCTGAAAAAAGCCTGGCCCCATCCTCCTGACACCCACCCTTGAAGTATATCTACGTGTTGATCAGATCCCCCCTCAGCCTTCTCTTCTCCAGACTAAACAGACCCAAGTCCCTCAGCCATTCTTCATCAGAGAGATGCTCCAGGTCCCTCATCATCTCTGTGGTCCTCTGCTGTCCCCTCTCCAGCAGTTCCCTGTCCTTGATCTGGAAATCCCAGAACTGGTCCCAGTGCTCCAGCTGGGGCCTCCCCAGAGCAGAGCAGAGGGGCAGGATGACCTCCCTCCACTTGTTGGTCACACTCATCCTGATGCCCCCAGGATGCCATTGGCCTTCTTGGCCACAAGGGTACATTGCTGTCTTAACCAAGATGGACACACAGATCTTTTTGCTTCTCAGGAAAGACAGACTGAATTATAAATTAGGTCAAAATGCAAAAAACCACCTTCAGTTTAATCTTGCTCCGTGTGTGCCCCAGCTCCTGACACTGCTCTCCCCACTTTCCATACAGATCGTCTCATGTTCTGGGATTCACACCTATTGACCTACCCCAGCTTGAAGTTCTGGTTTCTGATCCACACCCTGACCCTCCCCCTTAATGAAGCAAAACCAGTGGTCACCCCCATCCGGGTGAGGACCCAATACCTGTCCCAGTGAGGGCTATCACCAACTTGTGAGCAAAACATTCCGTTTACATTCCTGTTCTCCAGTCCCACATACACACGTGACATAAGGAAATCAGCAACTGCAGCTCTTTTTCCCTCATTTTTTTAGCGCGGTTTGGAAGAGATGGTTATCAGCACTCTTGGCTACATCTAACACAGTGCAAAAATTCCTGAGATTACAGGGAAAAACCACCCCACAATTTAATTTCCGCTTATTTGCCTCTCAGTCTGACGCTCAAATCTATAATTTCTCCCGTCTGCAGCTATGAGACAGAGGTATTATCTTTCTTCTTCTGAAAGCTGAGAGTTCCACTAACTGGGAGTAGCTTTAGAAAGGAGAGGACGTCACACAGGTTGGGGGTGGTGGCCACGCAGGGGCAATCTAGGAAACCAGAAGCAGACTGCAGGGTTCAGCAGAGCGCGATTCTGGTGGTGGCAGCCAAGGATGGGGAAAAAAACCCTCTATTAATATTTGCAATAGTGTTTTAGGACTCTGAGAGTTTAGGTTTTTAAGAGATTTAGTAGTTGTATTTTAGCTCTTGGGGATTCTGGAAGGCTATGCACATCTGCTTGAAAAAGAAAAATTACACAAAAGTGCACTGTGTTTTTGTAAAATTCTATTTCTTACACGGATTTATCTATCTTTTTTTCCCCATCTAAGTTATGTTCAGGTTTACTTCAAATGTATGTGAAAATATGAAGGTCAAATAAACAGGTGGTTTGTCCTTTCCAGAAATGAGATCTCCTTCCTTGCATGAGGAAAAGTAAAATAATTTAGCCTTAATTTCCTTACCTTTCTAACCCCTTGCACCTCCCAACCCACCTTCCCAGGGCCAGCAAACAGCAACCAGGACACAGAGAATCATTATTGTCCCCAAGACCTGGGGACTCTGTGGGTGCCAAGGGAACCCTAAAGTCCTGGTAGTTCAAGTCTATAAGAGTCCAAGTCTATAAGAGCCATGAACCATAGTCCAAGTCTATAAGAGCCATGAACCCACCAACCAATTAAACCATTAAATAAAGAGCTTTGTTGGTTTGTTTCTTGTTCCGGAGCTGGACTCACCGGCACACTTGGTCCTGGTGATGAGTGGTGGCCCTGGTTGTCCGGTCCCACCTTCGCCCGGCCTGGTGAGCAGGACCCGGATCTCGTATTCGGTGTCGGGGTCCAAGTGCCAGAGCTTGTACGTGGGGGCGTTGACGGCGTGGGTCTCGGTCCAGGTCCCCGAGGTCATACGGTACTCCACTTCCTTCAGGATGATGGGCCCGTCCCCGATGATGGAGTTGGCGTTGAGCTGAATGAGCAAGTAGGTAGGCCCGACGCCCAGCAGCTGGGGGGGTGCTATCGGCCGAGGTGGCTCTGGAAGGGAAGGCAGAAATAAATAAATAAATAAATAAATTAAAAAGCCAGAGAAAAAAACAAGTTAGAAAAGCCATTAAGTGGATGGCACTTTCCACAGAAAGTTGTCGGGCTTCAGAAGGCGAAAGCAAAACCAAACTGACACCGATGGAGAAGAGCTGAGGGGACCATCAGCCAAGGGAAGCAAGCGGTGCCCCCACTGCTGTCTGACCAATGCTATTCTTCCCCCTTAAAGCAGAAAATCTGGTCTGATTTATATATTGCTACTCCTTTACATTTTTCTCTGGGAAGAATCTGGGTTCCTGCTCACGTATATAATTTACTACAGCAATAACCTGGGACTTTCAGAAACGTAACTGATTTTCTTTTATTGAGAGAAGCCACTTTCCCTTAAAGAAACTGGTGATATATAGCCTTAAAACCAAAGAATCACTGCAGCTCGTTTCAAACCCAGCAGCAGCTGCCTATGACCAGCATTCAGAATGCTCAGAACCGAGCAAAACTGCCAGGAGAACACCAGAATGAAGACGTGCAGCAACAGCATCGACTCTGTTCTTCAGTCACTTCCTGCTGATTTAGAAACTCAGACCACAGAGGGTGCTTTGCCTTTTGCCTTCCTCGGCTCCCATCAGCCTAAATGCCCCAATATTTCAACGTGGCTGCAAAGGGCAGAGGTATTGACAGGCCAAAAGGGAGGTGAGGTCCCCCCCGGCCCCTGGGAGAGGTTGCCACAGAGAAGCCGCGCGTTGCCCGGGCACGACTCGTTTGGACAAACAAATCACAAGCAACGTGTGCTTTTCTAATAAAAGAGAACCCACCAATGAAGCAGGGAAGGTTCCTTTTCGTTCCAGATGGCTCGTATATCAAGTAATTTGTTTCAGTTAATTAGGCAACAACACTAAATTCAATGCACACGGTGGGTTCGCGCAGCAGCGATGCAGAACTAACGGCGCGGCGGCTCCGAGCAGGTAGAGGGATCTCATGGACAGTGCATCAAAAATAACATTTAACTCCAGATTTCCCTGGTGGGAGGCAGAAGGGGGGTAGATGATGGATGGACACACACACGACACACACCTTCGCATCACCGCTCTCCCATCCCTCTGCACAGGAGAAGCTGGGAAGAACAATCACAGATTCACAAAATCACAGAATCTCAGGGATGGGAAGGGACCTTGAAAGCTCCTCCAGTCCCATCCCCCTGATGGAGCAGGAACACCCAGAGCAGGTCACACAGGAACGCCTCCAGGCGGGTTTGGGATGTCTCCAGAGAAGGAGACTCCACCACCTCCCTGGGCAGCCCCTGCCAGGGTTCCCTCACCAGGAAGAGGTTCTTCTCATATTTCAGTGGAACCTCCTCTGTTCCAGCTTGCACCCATTGCCCCTTGTCCTGTCATTGAGTGTCACTGAGAAGAGCCTGGCTCCATCCTCCTGACACTCACCCTTTACAGATTTATAACCATTCATGAGGTCACCCCTCAGTCTCCTCCAAGCTCAAGAAACCCAGCTCCCTCAGCCTTTCCTCCTATGGGAGATGCTCCACTCCCTTCTGCCTCCCGGGAATGACTCCTCCAGTGGCCATGGAAAATGGTGAGGGGGGGTCAAGCTCATAGGGGGACCCCCAGATCGCTTTTGCCACCCCACACTCTTCACACAGTAACATCCAGCTGAGGACTCCTTGGTTCTCCATGTCTAGAACTGAAGTTTCCCTTCCAGACACGAGAGCTGACCCACAAGAGCAAGTGGTGTTTACTGGCTCCATACACAGCCAAGTTTCCACATCTCTCTACAAAATTGTTTCTGGCAGATTTTATTTTGTTGGGTTTTTTCTCTAAATGAGCTGCATCTCCAGCCATTGCGTTTGGAGAGCGGGGAACGGGTGAACCTATGCAACGGCAGCACGAGGAGCTCACTCTCTCCTCCCAGAGTGAAAAGGTGAACCCATGTCCCAAGGCCGTCCCCACCCCTGCTTCGGGACATGCACAACTAGAATCATAAAATCATTTAGGTTGGAAGAGACCCTTGGGATCATCAAGTCCAACCATCAGCCCCACTCTACAAGTTCTCCCCTACACCAGATCCCCCGACACCACATCTCATCTACTCTGAAACACAGTCAGGGATGGGGACTCCACCCCCTCCCTGGGCAGCTGATTCCACTGACTGACCACTCTTTCCCTGAAAAACTTTTTCCTAATGTCCAGCCTAACCCTACCCTGCTGCAGCTTGCAGCCATTCCCTCTCCTTCTATCGTTCATTGCCCGGGAGAAGAGACCAGCACCAACCTCTCTGCAATGCCCTTTCAAGCAGTTGTAGAGAGGGATGAGGTCTCCCCTCAGCCTCCTCTTCCTCACATTAAACACTCCCAGCTCCCTCAATCGATCCTCATAAGCCTTATTCTCCAGGCCCTTCCCCAGCTCCGTGTCCCTCCTCTGCACTCGCTCCAGCACCTCCAGATCTCTCTTGTGCTGAGGTGCCCAGAACTGGACACCAGACTCAAGGTGTGGCCTCCCCAGTGCTGAGCACAGGGGGACAATCACCTCCCTACTGCTGCGGGTCACGCTATTCTTTATGCAAGCCAGGAAGCCCTTGGCCTTCTTGGCCACCTGGGCACACTGCTGGCTCATGTTCAGCAGGAAAGTATCTCGATTAATTATTAACACATTTTGCCCTGTTTTGGCAAGAAAAGTGCATGCAAACTAATTGAGAACCCTACCTGCACCAAAGCTATGAACTGCAGCCTGGCTTCACGAGGGCTGTTCCTTCGCCACGGAACTAACCCCTCAGACATCAAACCGATGAATTCTCAGGTCAGTGCAGATGATGGCAGCAAACAGAAAGGCCGATGAGCATGACGCCCTCCCAACGCCAAGTTATAAACTGTTAAAACCATCGGGCTACGTTTAGAAGCACACACTTTGATCAAGAGCCCGATTATCACAAATAAAACCTCACCTTAATGAGACTAATATACCACTGCATATTAATTTTTTATGTTGCGAGGTAAAGCGCACTCTTATATTAGCATATGCAGTTTGTTTTTAAGCTCTGGAGGACAAGGAGACTTATTTATAAAGTCTCTCCCAGTTCCAATAAATTATGCATGAATTTTAATCAGTTAGCAAATGAACTAGTAATTGTTCTGCAGCATTATTAATATTCTTCATAATACAATATACTATCAGAACGAGAGGTGAGGTGCAACCAGAAATCCCCGAAGTACATGAAGTATCAACTGAAGCATTCACTCCCCATACACCAGAGAAACTTTTCCGATGTTACCCAATTAACTTCCTATTAATTATTCTCATTCGTGATTCTAGAACCAGATCCGTCAAATATTCCCCAATTATAATTTCAAATCACACCATGCCCTTTTAAATATACACACAGCAAACTGCAACTTTTAGGGCCTAAAAATTGCTATTGATAATGAAGAGACAGGATGATACCATGATTAAGGAAGTCGTGACACAGGACAGCCTGCCTGGATGAGGAACAGAGTGACCAGCAGGAGCAGGGCAGTGATGGTACCTCTGTACTGGGCACTGGTGAGGCCTCACCTCAGGTGCTGTGTTCAGTTGTGGGCCCCTCACCACAAGAAGGACATTGAGGCGCTGGAGCATGTCCAGAGGAGAGACACCAAACTGGTGATGGGTCTGGAGAACAAGTCATACAAGGAAAGGCTGAGGGAACTGGGGTTGTTCAGCCTGGAGAAGGGGAGTCTGAGGGGAGACCTCCTGGCCCTCTACAACTCCCTGAAAGAAGGTTGTAGAGAGGTGGGTGTTGGCCTCTTCTCCCAAGGGAATCATGACAGGACCAGAGGAAATGGTCCGAAGTTGCAGTGGGAGAGGTTGAGATTAGACATTGGGAAGAATGACTTGACTGAGGGGGTGGTCAGGCACTGGAAAGCCTGCCCGGGGAGGGGGTTGAGTCACCATCCCTGGAGCTATTTAAGAAGTGAATGGATGTAGCAGTGGAGAGCAACTCTTTGTCAGGAAATGTGACAGCAGTAACAACTTTAAATGGGAAGAGGGGAGATTTAGAAGAGATACCAGAAAGAACTTCTTTGGTGTGAGGGTGGTGAGAGCCTGGGAGAGGTTGCCCAGAGAAGCTGTGGCTGCCCCATCCCTGGAGGGGTTGAAGGCCAGGCTGGATGGGGCTTGGAGCAACCTGGTCTGGTGGGAGGTGTCCCTGCCCAGGGCAGGGGGTTGGAACTGGATGATCTTGAAGGTCCCTTCCAACTCTAACCATGCTGTGATTCTACACTTTAGTGGCTGAGACTGCAGTGTGTGGGTTGTGTTTCTGTGTATGGTTGGCCTCGGTGATCTCAGAGGTCCTTTCCAACTGTGACAGTTCTGTGATTCATGCTTTTTGTTGCTGTTCCTATAGCAAGCATCACACATACACAACCTTCCTCTTTCCATGGGGTTTTTTTTTTAAACACAATTCACATTATTCAGGGAAGTGATGGTACTGGCTTTTCACTCCAGCCATCTGGGCCCACTGTTCTGCAGTGTTGTTCAGTCCCTCTTACACGAGGTATTGGTGGGGGTGGGAGAAGAGGGAGAGATGATGAGAGGGAATCCTAAAGAAAACCACCCTCTTGGTTGTTTGGGTTTGGATGGAGGGCTTGGTTCCCCCCCTCCATCATTACAAGCAGCTGTGGCTCAGGCACACTATCACCAACAAGTGATTTTCACCGAGCAAAGATCCCCTTTCCTGGGCCATGAACCCCCCATGAAGAGCCATATAAGGTTCTAAACAACCTGTTATGGAATAACATTTCAGCCCGTGGGTGGCTTTTTAAGTCACCAGTAGAATCACAATTCCAAGAGGTGCCCAAGCCACACTGAACAGCTGGAACGAAGACCCAGCACGAGGAGTTTCATTTCTTCCCTCGCTAAGCACAAACTTTAGCATTCCATTTCCAGTGTGACCGGTTCAATTACTGGCTCGTTTTCTGACGGTATTTTTCAGCCACCGCTCGAAGGTGTTAAATCTGGCGAAACCCCTTCCCGCCGCGCGCACGGCCACTAACATCTCTGCGAGAGCACGTGTACATCTGCAAGACATTACAGGAACAAACGTGTTTTCATGCAGAGAACTGCGCAGCATTTGGCCAGTTCTGGGTTTGACAGAAGGATGCCCACAGCCAAGTTCATCAAAAATGAAGACTGACATTTTATGAGTCCAGAGTCCCCGTTCTGCTGAGCTACGTGCAGTACATTACGCTCACATCAGTATGTATGTGACACTCTGTATTAAAGGGGCTGTGATATTCGGGCACCCATGAGTAGAATGGGCACGAGGCATCAACCCCAGCCAGGAGCCTTCCTGCAGTTAAGCAGTTGTGTCACGTTCTTAATGTGAAATACTGCGTGCAAGTAATTATGGTCATAGACAGGAAAAATAAAAAACTAAAACCCAAGCAACCAGAAAAGGTCACCAGTGTTATCAGCACAGTCACCAGCGTGCACAGATCTTTGTGACCTACACATCCTATGCTGCTCAGTACCATTTACCCAGCCCTGGGTGACCACAGCCCCACGCCACCGCCCTCCAAGACCAACCACCTCCTAAATTTAAAACAAAGGAAAGGAGTTTCATTAGTATCTCAGTGATGGGTTCAAAGCAGGACTAACAAACAAACAAACAAAAAAGGAAATCAACCCAAACCACAACCTACAAGTTTCACAGAATCTCAGGGATTGGAAGGGACCTTGAAAGCTCCTCCAGTCCAACCCCCTGCCGGAGCAGGAACACCCAGAGCAGGTCACACAGGAACGCCTCCAGGCGGGTTTGGGATGTCTCCAGAGAACAAAACTCCACCACCTCCCTGGGCAGCCCCTGCCAGTGGTCCCTCACCCTCACTGATTCCACTCTGGAAGAAAAGCTGATACTGGATGTCCGTTTGATAAAATCTTCTTTATTTACATGAAGTCAGGTTTGGCTGAGTGTAACATGTACCTGGCACAGAGGACTTGTCTCCTTGCTGGGAGCAGGAGGGTTTGGAAGGGTGGGGAGGAGAGAGATGGCCACCTCGCAGCTGAACACGAGATGTTCTGCCACTCTCTGTACCATCCCTGCCTCGTCCAGAGCCCCCACACATAAAACCCTGCAAAGCCCAGGGGGACCCTCACACCAAGGCATACAGCTGCTGGGCTGACAGGTATCAGCTGTTCAATCCAGTACATACAATGGGGTTCATCACAAAAAGCTTAACTTTCACAAATATAACAAAGAGCTCATTTGGTCAAAGAAACCCCAAATCAGCCTCATCCCTCCAGAAATTAAAATTGGTGGGTCCCAGCTACAACATAAGCAGTCAAGAAAGCAGGTGAATTAAATAACAGAATCATAAACTGTATTGAGTTGGAAGGGACCTTTAAAGGGCAGCTAGTCTAACTTCCCTGCAGGAAGCAGAGAAATCTTTAACTAGATCAGATTGCTCAGAGCTTCATCAAGCCTGACCTTGAATTTCTCCAGGGATGGAGCCTCCATCACCTCTCTGGGCAACCTGGGCAGTGCCTCACCACCCTCACAGCAAAACGTTTCTTTCTGATCTCATTTCACTCTCCCCTCTTTCAGTGTCAAACCCTTCCCTCTCACCCTGTGGCTCTCCCCTCCCTAATCAAGAGTCCCACCCCATCTCTCCTGGAGCCCCTTTAGGGACAGGAAGGAGCTCTAAGGTCTCCCTGGAGCCTTCTCTTCTCCAGGCTGAACCCCCCCCCAACTCTCGCAGCCTGTCTTTATAGGAGAGGGGCTCCAGCCCTCGGAGCATCCTCGTGGCCCTCCTCGCTTCAGAGAGGAAGCTTCCAAGCTTCCTTTAAGATTTTCATAGTTCAGAGAAACAAATAATCAGATAAATCCACCCAAAGACAGCTAATATCCAGGGAGAAAAGCAGAGATGCCTCCACAAATGACTCAAGACTGACTCAGCTCCCACCTAGACCAAGCTCCTTTCCTCTTCTAGGGCAAATTCTTAACAAAGCTGTTGAAGTGGGGCTGAAGGTTTCTTGCGTGCACTCCGGGTTTCAGTGCCAACCCCACAGCCCTGGCTCTGGGCAGCTACAGCCCCATCTCTGCAGGGGGAAGGAGTTCATACACAGGGAACCTGTGCTGGAAGATTACAAGTGGCTTTAGGGATTCACATGTCCTAAAGAGTATTGGAAAACAAAGAGTTGGAAACACTTGTTTAACAGTTGGAGAAAGTGTACGGGATACAGACGAAAGAATTCCGACAGTCGAGTACTTGCTGAGAAGCAAAATTCTCTGTCCTCAAAGCTGGTTAATCCAATGGCAAAAAAAGAATTAGCAGGTAGCAGTGACTGAAAGCTTAAATGCAAATATGGTATTAAGCCCCAAATTGAACAGTGAGAACAGCAACTGAGGAACAATAACCAGCAATGCTGCAGGAGATCCTGCATCCGCTATCGGAGCGTTCTTAGTCAGGGGTGGATGTCTCAGAAATTATATGTTACGGGGGAAAACACAGAAGATGGTAACAATAGGTAAGCCTCTGCAGAGGAACAACTGAAAGAATAGCTGCAGTCGTGAAGGTAGTCACAAAACGAGCTATGTAAAGTTTGAGGATAAATACAAACCATGGGGACTTCCAGTGCAAACACGGAGCTCCAGGTATTTTCAGAAAAATCATTCCAACATTCCTGGTTTGAGGTAAAACAGAACCAGTTTGCTGTTTTGTAATTTTACTGCTTTAGCTGGGCCTCTTCTAACTCCCTGACCTCTGGGATGAGCAGCAGGTTGGTCAGAAGCTGCTCCCTCTCAGGGTGCTCAGCCCTGATCACCCCAGGGATGGTGCAGAGAGGCCCTGGCTCACACTCATGGCTGGAACAGCCAAGGGCAGGGAATGGCGGGGTTTGCCCCCTTGGAGGGTGGGAAGTGGAGAAGCCTCCAGGGGTCACCCCTGTGGGGAGGAGGGGACAGGACAGGGGACCCCAAACTGACCCACAGGGGATTCCATCCCATCCCCATCGTGCTCAGTGTAAAAGCTGAGGGATCAAAGGGTCAACTCTCTTCAACGGTCAATGTCCAAGGAAGACCCTGTCTGTTCCTCTGCCTCTGACCCTGATCCAAGCGTTCCTGACTCCAGAGCTGGAATCCAGCTCCTGTCAGTCACCCAGTCCAGGCTGGGACTTTTCCTGATGCTGCTGGTGATGTGATCCTCATCCTGGGAGCTTCATACTGTTTTGTGTAAGTTGTATCTATTTCATTATTTTCTTCCTCTTGTTTTCATTTTAGTTTTTGTATTAATACTTCACTGGTTTAGTTCATTCTAAACTTGTAAATCTCCTTATCCTCTTCCTCTCCCTTCTTTTTTTTGAGGGGGGAGGAAGGGTGATCTGTCACTCTGGTTTTGGTAATTTTGGCTGAAACCACGACAGGCGCATCTTTACCAGGAACTTAGAAACATTTTCATTCAACTCTCCAACATCACAGAATCACAGAATGGTTAGAGTTGGAAGAGACCTCAAAGATCATCAAGTTCCTGGGCAGGGAGACCTCCCACCAGACCAGGTTGCTCAAAATAGTTAGGAAGTACTGCTCTACTGGGGAAAAAAAAACAATAATCAGAATTTTAGACATGTGCCTGCCTGAGAGGACACCAGGCTGTCTTCTGGGCTGACAGCAGCCTGACAAGACCTGTCACCCTCAGCACCAACAAAAGCTGGATGAATTCAACCAGGGGACTTGGGCGAGCGGAGGGAGATGCGTTACAGAAAGCAGTCCTGGCCTGATGAGAAATTCATCGACTGGAGTGGAAAGAGCGGGTTAACACAAGGGGACGGAGGGATCCCAAACGGAAAGGACAGATCTGACTGAAGGCAGAGGTGCCGTGGACCCCAGAGTCACAGTTTCCAACAAGATCTCAAGCTTTCACTTTCTCAGCATGACAGCCCAACGCGCCGCTTGGCCTGTCGCCACCTCCAGTCAGCACGTAGGCCTCTCACGGCCTGGTTGGGTAACACGGGGACGACAAAGGAAAAACCCAACAGCCTCTACAGCAAAGAGGTTGCCCAACACACCAAGGACAGTTCATTAATTGGACAGGAGTTCTCTAGTGGGCTTCTGGAAAGAACAAGGAGAGAAGGAGAAAAAACAACCTGTCACTCAGTTCTATTTGGTTTTTCTGCATTACTAAGAACACGGTTCTACATGCACATTTCTTTGAGACCTTCTAAGCACTGGCCAGGAAATCACATGGGAAGTCCAATAAACAGAAGTTCCATGAGGACAACATTAATTAAGCAATTGAAAGATGCAGCTACACACACATCCTTAAGTGGAGAAGTGTTGTTGTTACGAGTTTAGCTCAGGGGATTCTTGCTTGCGAACCATACAGTGCCCGTCTCGTTGTGGGAAAGGAGGAAGGGAAGCTGTAAGCTCGTTCTGGGCCAGCCATCCCGGTGCACCCACTACACCTGTGCCCAACAGACATGATTCATCTTAAAATCGTCATAATGAAGGAGAAAGTGCACAAGGAAATCTCCAACTGCTGTAGGGTTGCCCATGGAGAATGGGAAGGTTGGGGCAAGAGGCAGTTTCTACAACAGCCTTCTCTGTTCCCAGCCAGCTCCCAACCTCTTTTTTTCTCCACAGGTTAAACTCCTGTCTACAACTTTCCTGCCCCATCTGTTGGGAGATGGCACAGGTTACACACCCCCAGCGTGGCATGAGCCACCACCACCATCTTGAACCTCCAAAGATACCCAGTCAAAACCAGGCTTGAAGAGGAAACACTTCCTTAAACCCGCTAAAACACTCCAAATAACACACAGAGACCTCAGAGGAGTTTGAAAATCACCTCCTCTACTCCCAGACCAAATGCTGGTCACAGATCCATGCAATAAAACCCCCACCAGCTGCAGGCCCTTTGGACTGCTCATGAGCCTTGGTCATTCTTC
This sequence comes from Jacana jacana, assembly GCA_013400555.1. NCBI lineage: Eukaryota > Metazoa > Chordata > Aves > Charadriiformes > Jacanidae > Jacana > Jacana jacana. The sequence goes on from VZTM01007289.1 coordinate 58,191, forward strand.
AGGCTTGGCCTTCTCTAGTTGTGAACCACTCATTTACAGGTTTTGCAACAAACTTTCTGCATGTTTCTCTTAGTTATTTTCCCCAACAACCAAAACCTTCTCTTTCCCGATTGAGTTTAACTCATTTTAACAGCTGCTTTGGGTTTGGTTGACGTTATGGGTTTTTTCTGATAGAAAAGGTACAGTTGGTCCCACCTTTGTCTTCTGCAGACGGCTTGGAGGAAGCCTTTATTGGGTTCCCATTGCTCATGCAAGTTAACAACATCTCTCCCTGAAAGAACACTGAAGGCAAGGCAGAAAAAACAACCCTCGCTGATAAATAATTAACTTTTACATATTAAACCATGTAATGCTTTCACATAGAAAATCATGTAGAAAATGGTAGGTTTTTACAGTCAAGTGTTCCAAATAGCCACAAGCTCCCTGTGTCTTCAGGTTTGGGTTTGTAACAAGCCATCAGGAGGTAATTCAGCCGTATCTCAGCCGCTGCCCTGCAACCGCAGGAGATGGGAGCTGCGTGGAGAAACCCAGACAGTTTGTGATCTACTGTCTTCTCACTAAGCTTTTTCTCCAGCTCTTTCTTTTTCCTCATCCAGATCTAATTCCTGTGACTCCAGAGGCATGCTCTCTGTGACTTCACAATAGAATTTATCACAACTGTTTAGCACCCAGCACTAGTTGCCCGTCCTAAGGTTGAGACAATACCTACAAAATGTTATGTTTTAATTAAGAGAGTTAGTTGTCTGGAACAGAAGAACTCACTCTCGGCCACAGTTTAGTGACCAGGTCGTATGGAGTGATTTATCCAAACCACTTCGAGAGAGCCCAGTCTGCAAGACCTTCTTCATTGTCTTTTATTACTTGGAACGGAAAAAGGGAAAGAATCTATTTTAAACAAACACTGAAAATAAATATCTATAACACACCGAGATGCAGGCTATCACAGAGAATTTCAGTTACTGGAAAAAAACCACTAGCAACAGAAATGGCAAATTGAAGAGCAAGCTCAGGATGTTGGCTGAGACAGGATAGGGCCCTTTTTCACTGCAATATCACCTCTAATTACGGGTCTGCAAACGGGGGAACCACGTCACAAGCTCACCTTAAACTTCTGATTTATCTCTGAGCACCTGCCCAATCTATCCCCTTTGCCTGGTAAGCACAAGGAAGCCTGCAAGCTCATGCAGCTAAAGGGTATTTAATTTAAGGGCTGTGGCAGTTACTGACCACCCGAAGTGCTGAGAAGAGAATTACTTCCACTGCAGAAAGTGCTAACTCGTGCACAGCCGTTTCACATCCTCTGCATCACCCTGGCATTTTACTCACCTGCACTTGAAACACCACCCCGTTCACTTTTTATTGTTATCTTCCTTTAAACAAAGGGAGCAGCGAGCGGCATTCGCGCTGTCAGCAGAACCCGTAAACCGGGGTAAAGCTCATGCCCAGCTGAAGGCACACACACAGAAAGGAAAGTCTTTGTGAAAACTGGAGCACGTCACCCCGCTCCGTGAGTCACGAGCGGAACACGTGCCTGGGAATCAGTTTGAAGAGCATGGCATATTTTGTCAAAAACACTGCATTTAGGTTAAAGCCGTTTTTGCAGTAGGCTCCTACGGGGGAAAAAATGGATATGTGTAAGAAAAAGAGATATGTGTAAGGGGAGGAGAGTCAAACCTTCAATAAATAAAAATCACTCGGTACAAATGAAGCATCTCTAAGAAATGTCTCAGGCAAAGGCTTGAGCACAACGGCTTCATCATCCACGTGGATCAGTAACTCCCTCGAGACCTCAACGTCGAGATCTATTGTTGGGAACAAATACTCTGTCGGCTTCGTTCTCAGGTGCCAGCGGGTTAAGAACAAAACCCAGTGCCTTCTTCAACAACAGGTACTTCCCAAGGAAGGATTACACTCAGCCTCGGGGAGGCTTTGCAAGGGGATATTGGACAATACCGCACTCCACACGCTGCTGCCAAGGACAAGGGTATAAAACCAGAGATCAGGGAGAGAAAGCCCGAAGAAAGACAAAAGTATTATTTCAGGGCCTCCAGGATTCAATTTTACACAGCTATTACATAAGAATGTAATTTTCCTGTACTTCCTGCTCCTCAAGCACTTGGGATTTTTATTTTCTTTTAATTTTAAGCCTGGCATGGCCCAGTGAACTGATACCACAAACATTTTTGCCCTGTTGTTGTATCTGTTGATACTGTGAGTCTCTGCCTAAACTAACTCAGCCCAGAAACGTTTTCCTGGACAGATATTACAGGGACATGTTTGTAATCAAATACTTCAAACACTGCAACAAAACTAGAGCATTTCTGTAGAATTCAGTGACAGACACACACAAAAAATTAATAAGAAAAAGAGAACTATCACAGATTTATGCCTTACGAGCTCCATATCTTCATAAAACTCGAAAGCAAAAATAGCCTACCCAGCTAGCACTCCTGGAGCTCAGTGAAAGCCATCTCCTCCACCTCCAGAAGGTCATCAATAACCACCTGAAATTACCTACACGCAGCCCAGCTGAAGTTCTTAGGTATGGGGGAGCTTCCTTCAGCTGATGCCAGCGCTCCAGGATGGGGACAAAGTGGCTGGAGCTGCCTGGCTGATTAGGTGAGTAGAATGCAGGAGATGTTCCCCTGTGCTTGGCACTGGTGAGGCCCCACCTCAAGGGCTGCGTCCAGTTCTGGGCCCCTCACCACAAAAAAAAGACATGGAGGGGCTAGAGCGGGTCCAGAGAAGGGCAACGGATCTGGTGAGGGGTCTGGAGAATCAGCCTCGTGAGGGAGCTGGGGGTGTTCAGCCTGGAGAAAAGGAGGCTGAGGGGAGGCCTTCTGCCTCTCACAACTCCCTGAAAGGAAGTTGTAGAGAGATGGGGATGGGTCACAGGCGATGGGACAAGAGAAAACGGCCTCAAGTTCTGCCAGGGGAGGTTTAGGATGGATATTGGGGAAAAAATTGATACCGAAAGGGTTATGAAGCCTAAGAATAGGCTGCCCAAGGCAGTGAAGTCCCCATCCGTTGAATCACACAATCACAGACTGTCAGGGATTGGAAGGGACCTTGAAAGATCATCTAGTCCAATTCCCCTGCCAGAGCAGGAACACCCCGAGCACATCACAGAGGAACATGTCCAGGCGAGTTTTGAATGTCTCCAGTGAAGGAGACTCCACAACCTTCCTGGTATTTAAGAGCCAGGTAGACATGGTGCTGAGGGATATGGGTTAGTGATGGTCTTTATCAGAGTTGGGTTGATGGTTGGACTCTGAGGTCTTAAAGGTCCCTTCCCACCCAGGCCATCCTATGAGTCTATGCCCCTCCTGCTGAGCAGTTGCACACCCCGGAAGACTCCCATGTGTCTCACTTTGGAAGCCACATTACATCTGGGCAGTGCTAACCTGTATTTTTATCATCACTCTTCCTGCATGCCTTTCAAATGACAGAGGAGAATGTTTCCCATGCTGTTGGGACAGTATCACAGGTGGGGAGAACTCAAAACTCCAACATAGAATAATATAGGTTGGAAGAGACCCTTGGGATCACCCAGTCCAACCATCAGCCCCACTCTACAAGTTCTCCCCTACACCAGATCCCTCAACACCACATCTCATCCACTCTGAAACACAGTCAGGGATGGGGACTCCACCCCCTCCCTGGGCAGCTGATTCCACTGACTGACCACTCTCTCTGGGAAAAACTTTTTCCTCATGGCCAGCCTAACCCTACCCTGCTGCAGCTTGCAGCCATTCCCTCTCCTTCTATCGCTCATTGCCCCTGAGAAGAGACCAGCACCAACCTCTCTGCAATGCCCTTTCAAGCAGTTGTAGAGAGGGATGAGGTCTCCCCTCAGCCTCCTCTTCCTCACACTAAACAGTCCCTCAATCGCTGATCCTCCCTCAATCGATCCTCATAAGCCTTATTCTCCAGGCCCTTCCCCAGCTCCGTGTCCCTCCTCTGCACTCGCTCCAGCCCCTCCAGATCTCTCTTGTGCTGAGGTGCCCAGAACTGGACACCAGACTCAAGGGGTGGCCTCCCCAGTGCTGAGCACAGGGGGACAATCACCTCCCTGCTTCTCCTGGTCACACTATTCTTTATGCAAGCCAGGATGCCCTTGGCCTTCTTGGCCACCTGGGCACACTGCTGGCTCATGTTCAGCCGCCCGTTGACCAGCACCCCCAGGTCCTTCATGCCAGGCAGCTCCAGCCACACTGCCCCAAGCCTGGAGCCATCCATGGGGTTGGTGTGGCCCAAGGGCAGGACCTGGCACTTGGCCTCGTTGAAGGCCATGCCATTAACATTGGCCCATCTATCCAGTCTATCCAAGCCAAACATGCTCTTAAAGTTCATCACACTGACCAGACAGCTGTACCAGGAGGTACCTGAGAGGTAAAGTACCTGCAGCTGAGAGGAACAGCCACCGTGGCTTTGGTTTCCAAGCATTTACAGTGTCATTTAATAGTAATTTCTGCTTATTTCATCCATCAAATGAAGGAAGCTCTCTGCTTGAAAGACTGCTTTCAGTGCTAGCATTAACCCAAACCACAGACCTTGATGCCGAGGGGTGGAAGGAGGAAGGACAGCAGCTCACATGGCAAATTATTAAGGCAGGGGGCAGAGATGAACTTAAAAGCTGCCCCTTCAGGGCGGCAGGGCATCCAGCAACAGCCCTAGGACAGGATAAAGAATGCCTCCCTTCTCCCAAGTTCTTCCTCAGGTATCCCATTTCACTGAAGTTAAAAGCTTTTCTGTCAGCGCTTCAATACCATCATTGATGGAAACATGGATGTAATTTATTATGGGGTACACATTAATGATTATCTGGAGATTCTGTGCGTGCTCACACTACCCAAGGCTGTGGGGGAAAATGGCAGAATCCATCCCTTCTGAGCAAATGGGTTTGGGTCAGGTTGTTGGGGTTTTTTTGTTTAGTTTGGGGGGG
>VZTM01007289.1:63166-90549 GCA_013400555.1 Jacana jacana
GAAATGGGGGGGGAGCTGTTTCCTTGCAAAATCCCTCTATTTCAAATGTTCCCACCAGCAATGCCATAAGAATTCTCATTACAGCATGCCCAAAAAGACTTCTTGGAGCCAGAAGGCGCCTGCTGGAACAGCAGGAAAAGGGGTCTAATTTTAGGAGGCACTGAGACACTTCTCTCAATGTGTGCAATGAGCCAATGGGAACCAGAATGGAAACCCACTTTGGTTTAATTTTTACAGCAGTTTTACCATCAGAGATGTGAGTTACAAACCATCTAACGCCTACTTGAAGGGGCAACCCTGCTCCTCCAAGCCCCACCATTGGTGTCTCTTGACTCACCTACTCCACTCCCAAAGTTTTAAGTTTAAAACTGATCTTGAGGGGATGTAAATGGAGGTTTTCTGCTTTCCTGGCTCCCTGAAGCAGCTCCCAGTGGCTTCAGATGAGTACCAGTGTCAGGACAGAATGGGGAGCACAAGGCCCAGTACTTGAGAGAGAGGAAAAGGGAGGGCAAGGACTGAGACTGCCTTTTCAGCAGGTGCTGAAAAGCCACCTCCAGACAGGGTTTGGTAGCCCAAAGGAACCGACATCCTTGCCCAGCACCTAGATAGATGGTAAGATACGTCTACAGAATTAAGAGAGTAGGTAACAAAGCCATTGTCCACCTTATCTGTTACCAAATACACACTGAGATGAGAAGCCTGGAAGAGCCTTCTAGGAAAACAAACCAGAACACAAAGCCTCACCACTGCTTCTCCACATTAAAAAGAAACTTTCCTCTCTTTAAAAGGATGAACACAAGATAAAGGTGTAATAAAAGTTTTCAGCAGGTCCCACAGGAATGTGTCCAGGTGGGGTCTGAATGTCTCAGAGACAGATACATCACCACCTCTCTGGGCAGCCTCTGCCAGGGCTCTGCCACCCTCACAGCAAACAAGTTCCTCCTCATGGTGAGATAGAGCTTCTTATGTCCAAAATTGTGCCCCTTCCCTCTTGTCCTGTCCCTGGGCACCACTAAAAAAAGACTGGCTCCATCCTCCTGACACCCACCCTTGAAGTATTTCTAGGTGTTGATCAGATCCCCCCCCAGTCTTCCCTTCTCCAGAATAAACAGACCCAAGTCCCTCAGCCTTTTAAGAGAGATGCTCCAAGCCTCTATAATCATCTTGTTAGCCCTCTGCTGTCCCTTCTCCAGCAGTACCCTATCCTTCTTGAACTGGTAAGCCCACAACGGGGCCCAGTGCTTCAGATGGGGCCTCCCCAGGTCAGAGCAAAGGGGCAGGATGACCTTCCTCCACCTGCTGGTCACACTCTTCCTGATAACCCCCAAGGATACCATTGGCCTCCTTGGTCACCAAGGCCCATTGCTGGCTCCTGGGCATCCTGTTATCCACCAGGACTCCCAGGTCTTTTTTCTCTCAGAGCTGCTCTCAGGAAGAGATAAAAGTCAGCTCAAGTGTCTATAGATCCACAGCACAACTCATCCACTGCGCTCACTGTTCAGTCATTAGCAATTAAGAGTTAACATGCCTTAAGGTATAGGTTGCATGCTGCATCCATACCACTCACCTGAGAGGCAGAAGCTCCCACACTCGAGTCTGTAGAAACGATCCCTCAGAACAAACAGACAACTTGATGGTGGGGCACTGGGAAAACCTGATGGTGAACTCCTGTCTAGACTTCACTGGGTAGGAAAACAGGGCACAAATACCCTGTACGTCACCTAAAGTGTCTCACCCTGAACAACCCTCCAGATCCCCCTCTTCATGCAGAGGCATCCACCCGTTTCTGACGAGGTTTCAGTATAAAAGCAACATCAGGGACTGAAATCAGGGAACGCCCCTGATATGAGAAACAGCTGAGGAGGGTAGGGATCTTTGTATTTGGAAAGAGTTGCTAAGATGGTGACAGAGCTCTACAAACATCACACACCTGAGGCACGTTAGGATTCAATTAATCTTCACCTTTTCCAACAGGGCACATACAGGACCTCAAGTGAAGCTAGAGGGCAGGCTTAAAATTAAAGAAGGAAAAAGAGGTCTTCGTGCTGAAAGAGAGAGAAGTCTCATTGCCAAATAGGGCTGTGGGCAAAATGAAGGTCACCCCTTACTAATTAGACAACCACTGGGCTCAGTGCTGCAGCTGAAAGGAATCAGGTGCTGGGAGGGTAGCAGGGAAATGCCATTGTGCTTATTAAGCTGATTCTCAGCCCAAGAAATCCTCCTCTGGCCGCTGCTTGAGAATGGACTCTGAGTTAAGTTGGATCTTTGGTTTGAATTGTTGTGATTGCTCTCTGTGCTCCTGTATTCTGTTAATCTCTCTCCAGTTAAATTCAGGAATTCTGATATTGAACAGCTAAATTGCAGTCAGGGGTCTCAAATATGGGGCAAGATAAGTGACCATTTTTACATGCTGTCCTAATTCAGGCAATTGAGCTGATTCCCACCTCAGCACAGCTTTAACATCTGAACTATAACATGCTTCTATAATCATCAGTGGGGCAGTGTGGCTGGAGAGCTGCCTGGCAGAAAAGGACCTGGGGGTGCTGGTCGACAGGAGGCTGAACATGAGCCAGCAGTGTGCCCAGGTGGCCAAGAAGGCCAAGGGCATCCTGGCTTGCATAAAGAATAGTGTGACCAGCAGAAGCAGGGAGGTGATTGTCCCCCTGTGCTCAGCACTGGTGAGGCCACACCTTGAGTCTGGTGTCCAGTTCTGGGCACCTCAGCACAAGAGAGATCTGGAGGGGCTGGAGCGAGTGCAGAGGAGGGCAACAAAGCTGGTGAGAGGACTGGAAAACAAGGCTTATGAGGATCGATTGAGGGAGTTGGGGTTGTTTAGTCTGAGGAAGAGGAGGCTGAGGGGAGACCTCATCCCTCTCTACAACTGCTTGAAAGGGCATTGCAGAGAGGTTGGTGCTGGTCTCTTCTCACGGGCAATGAGCGATAGAAGGAGAGGGAATGGCTGCAAGCTGCAGAAGGGTAGGGTTAGGCTGGCCATGAGGCAAGAATTCTTCCCAGCAAGAGTGGTCAGAGCCTGGACTGGGCTGCCCAGGGAGGTGGTGGAGTCCCCATCCCTGACTGTGTTTGAGAGTGGATGAGATGTGGTGTTGGGGGATCTAGTGTAGGGGAGAACTTGTAGAGTAGGGCTGATGGTTGGACTTGATGATCCCAGGGGTCTCTTCCAACCTAAATGATTCTATGATTCTATGATTCTATGATCAAATACAAAGGAAAAAGTTGTTGGGTTTTTTTTGCTACCTTATTTTAACCACTCCAAGTTATCAGGTTAATTTATTGAGGAGCAAACCTGAGAATGTACCATTTCTTATTCTACTACTGCATGTTTTAGTTGTTGAATGAATAATAATGTTATTATAACATCTCTTCAGGCTGAGCCAGGACAGGGAGAGCTCAGTAACCAGCCTTGTGTGTTCACAGAAGAAACACAAACAAAATCAACCCCGCTGCAGAAATAACGAGGAGAGGAGAAATTACTAGGGCAGAAATTGGGTGGTACAAGAGCTTTCCTCTCCAAATACAAGATCCACTGCTAATAACACAGTCTATAATAATATACACCATTAGGGAGATTGCTACCTTCAAAGATTACCCAAGTGTACTCTTTTATTTATGAAATTCAGTTTGCTTGTGCATATGGGCACTGCCCCTAAGACTGGTTGCTGGTTCTCTGTGTTGAAAGAAGCTGCAATAGGACTTGGAGACAAAAACAAATCAGATGTCACGGTATCACCAGATAAACAAATAGGAACAGAAGGGCAAAGAAAGCCCTGGCATTTTACACAAGTATTGACATCAAAAGCATGGAACCATGAGGAAAAAAGAATGTTTTCAGGAAGCTCTGCTGACACCAAGTCAGTAGCCGTTTTTTAGGAATTTTAAATACTTCTTTTCATGAAGGAACGGAAAGTCATGGCTCTTCCTGCCACATCCCCACGTCCTGCCTCAAACTTTTGATATTTGAGCGTTCTTTGAAGAAAGTTGCTTGTTTACTTTTTAATAACTGGGAGCACCAGGAAACCTCGCTCATGGGACTCGCTGCCCTCCCAATAAATGTGGTTTCAGGGGGGAAAAAAAACCCCACAGTTCTGTCAAGCGGGTCAGGGGACTCGTGAAGTTCCCACTGAACTCTGTTTAGGCTTCTACCTCTGGATCCAAATCATTCTCTTGCCTGCTTTCCAGAAAACCTCTGCCTGCTCCCCACCCTGCTCCCCACCCCGAAAGGAGCAAGGCGAGCTGGGTTCACAGAACTCACTCAACGTTCTTCTAAGCAGACCGAGCCACAACCACAGAATGATACGGGGTTGGGAGGGACCTCTTCAAACTATTCAGGTATCTTAATGTTTAAGAAAAAAATAATAATCAATCCCTAAACCTTCCCCTTTTTACTTAAAATAGCTTTTCATTCCCCAAGTTCACTTCACTTTCATAAGTTAAACTGAGCAGGCAGAGACCAGGCAGATGTGGGTCTCTGAGCTCTCCCCACCGACACGTTGGCAGGGCCGTTTCCTGACTTCTGAGGCACTTTCTCAGGGTGCAAATCCTTCTGCTTAGTACCCCCAGCCAGCCAGCGAAAATCCAGGGGCTCAGTGACCCAGAGCACAAAGTTCTGGCTTTGTTTGTCCTCCAGTCCTCCAACAAGCCCTTCCTCAAGGCCACAGGAGTGCAGGAAACCTCTTTTATAGCCAGCTTTGGTCACACTCAAGAATGAAGAGGTGCCACAAACCCATCTCCCACTCATGTTTTTTATGCTTTCCCAAGTGCAGAGGCTTAGAAATTAAAAATAGAATAACTCCACATTAAATAAAAAAAACCTTAAAATCTTCCTTCTGCTTGGGAATGGAATGGGCTGGAAAGGCTGAGGTTGGGCTGTGTGTGTGAGGGAGGTGAAGGAGAGGGGTGTGTGGAGCAAAACTCTCCATAAAAGTTGAGCGGGTTTAGATAAAACAACGGAATCATTCATCCAAACTCAGCAAAGAGCTTCAATAAAAAACCTCAAACATTCCTGTTAGCATTTCCAAAATGGTGTTTTGACTTTTCAGCCTAGCTGCACGTCAGCTGCACACCGAGCATAGTTCAGGATCTGTCTGAGAGAGGGGGCTTATTCCATCTCTCAGTGTAAGGACATTCTACATCCATCCCTCCTGTCTGACCGACCTGGAGCGAGGGTTCCAGCAGTGATTTTGTTTCCCCAGGACAGCACCTAAACCTACAGGTTGAGGGACTCCCAGACAATCTCTACATCCCTCCTTTTGAAGCCGAACCACACGTTCATTAAGTCATATGTCTGCCTAGAAGGTCAGGAAGAAAACCTGGTTTTCAGCTGTGGCTCCAATTAGCACAGTGGTATTTTTATCTGCAGTGGCAGTATTTCATGAAGGCATCAAGCTTATCTCATTTTCCTTAAGATACTAAAGAATTAAGAAACAAACCAGCAAACAACGTCAAAGCTGATAAATAGAAGCAGTGCAAGGGGTGGTGGAGGGAGGAAATGCCTTGTGGACTCCAAATCAGTATAATCAAACAGGAATAACTTCTCTGTGGGGAATTTCATGACCATATCACCTCAATGGAGGCTGAGGGGAGACCTCATCCCTCTCTACAACTGCTTGAAAGGGCATTGCAGAGAGGTTGGTGCTGGTCTCTTCTCACGGGCAATGAGCCATAGAAGGAGAGGGAATGGCTGCAAGCTGCAGCAGGGTAGGGTTAGGCTGGACATGAGGAAAAAGTTTTTCCCAGAGAGAGTGGTCAGTCAGTGGAATCAGCTGCCCAGGGAGGTGGTGGAGTCCCCATCCCTGACTGTGTTTCAGAGTAAATTGGATGTGGTGTTGGGGGATCTGTTGTAGGGGAGAACTTGTAGAGTGGGGCTGATGGTTGGACTGGATGATCCCAAGGGTCTCTTCCAACCTAAATGATTTTATGATTCTATGAATTCAGGCAAAAAGCCAGATAAGATACCAGTGATGGTTAGGAACAAAACAAAGCATACTATCTGGTGCTACTCTGTAAACCCATAATGGTCTCTTATCTAAACCAGAAGATATAGATCTGGTCTTCCCATCTCCTGCTGGGTGGGCCAGAAGAAAACACACAGAAAAGGCCAAAGAGAAGTTATCAAAGGCCTGTGACAACCTCCATACCTGGAGATATTAAATGAGTCTGGATTACTCAACATGAAAGAACAGTGACTGAAGGAATGAATAGATGTTTATGAAATGTGAAGAAGCCTGGAAAAGATTAATATGGAGGGACTTTCGCTATTTCTTTCAGTGAAAAAGGGTGGTGCATAACAATTGTTTTTTAAAAAAAAGGGTAGCCTGCAGTTTCAGAGGGGTGTGTTCTTCTCTGACTCGAGTTAACTGTGGGAATTCATTGCTGCAGGATGGTGAGCAGAAACACAAGTTCAAAAATGATTTGACAAATTCATAAAAGATTCATCAAGGGTGTTAAACACCAAAATGCTGATCCAGTCTCTGGCTTAATAAATCTGAAGCTGTAGATCGCTAGATGCCATGATGTATGAAGGGAGTGTACCACTGGCTGCCACTGCCATTCCTACACCTTCCCCCAGAGCTTACAAACCAAACAAAGCTTATATCCTAAACTAAGGTTTTAGCCCAGTAGCAGTGTGTTCTTTAAGTTCCTCTCACGTTTTCAGAGGGAAAAAACCAGCAGCAGTCAAGTTCCTGACTGGAAGCTGGACAAAGAGACCAATGCAGGCTTCGATCCATTCTAGTCAAGTGCCCTCTGCATAGAACTATGAATGCTTCAAATCATCTCTCCTTTCAGGGTGTGGGTGGTGTGTGGCTGTACAGTCACATTTCCTTCCCCTTTTATCATAAATTATCAAGTTGTTGGTTTTTTTGATGCTTGGGTGGAAAGCTGCTGGTTTGAAAGGAAAACCTGCTTTGCAGAGCTAAAGCCGCATGAAATAACGAACCAAGAAAAGAGACTGAGTTTCTATTGATTTACATCCCTGAATGGTTAAGACAACACAGATGGAGGAGAGCACAACTATGTTGTACCTGCACCAAGTCATCCCACCTACATGACCCTACGGGAACCTTTCTCCCACCCCATCGTCCCTATAGAGTGCAGGGGAAAATAAACAGTGGGAGTAAACAAAGTCAGCGAGTAAAATAGCACATTGGGACTCCTTTAACTCTTCCTCGCACTGAAGCACAACCCATGAGCACTACTGGGGCTTACAGTTGTTAAATACCTCAAAAGAAGATAAAATTACCACTTCTCCACACGCTCTCCTGCCAAGGCAACACGTTTTGCCCCGCTGCCTGCCTTTGTTTCACAGCCAGTGTCGAGAGTTCCCCCACCGGTAAGTATTCTAACCCTGTGGTGTTTATACTCTCCTTGGCCTGAATTATTTATCATTTCTTTCTCTGCATCACATAAAAGAAAAAACAGGTAATGGAAGGGGGCCAGTCGCGCTGCTGAAGCTCAAAGCACCCTTTGAAAACTCCAAAGCGACCTAGATACTTTCCCTTTGAAAGGCTGTCTAATTCTTCTCAGGTTGTTTAATGAAGCAGTTGTCTTCGTGCCCCATGTCATTTACACCATATATTGGCTGACTGTAAATAAACCCAACCCATCGCTAATTCCACCCAAGGGGCCCTTTCCTCATCCAGGCCCATCGTCCTCTGCTCTTCAGTTTCCTACTTTTGCCCTTGTTTTGCCTTCTCTAACCCCATGGATGGCTACAGGCTTGGGGCAGTGTGGCTGGAGCTGCCTGGCAGAAAAGGACCTGGGGGTGCTGGGTGACAAGGGGCTGAACATGAGCCAGCAGTGTGCCCAGGTGGCCAAGAAGGCCAAGGGCATCCTGGCTTGCATAAAGAATAGTGTGACCAGCAGCAGCAGGGAGGTGATTGTCCCCCTGTGCTCAGTACTGGTGAGGCCACACCTTGAAGTCTGGTGTCCAGTTCTGGGCACCTCAGCACAAGAGAGATCTGGAGGTGCTGGAGCGAGTGCAGAGGAGGGACACGGAGCTGGGGAAGGGCCTGGAGAATAAATCTTATGAGGAACGATTGAGGGAGTTGGGATTGTTTAGTTTGAGGAAGAGGAGGCTGAGGGGAAACCTTGAAAGGGCATTGCAGAGAGGTTGGTGCTGGTCTCTTCTCATGGGCAATGAGCGATAGAAGGAGAAGGAATGGCTGCAAGCTGCAGCAGGGTAGGGTTAGGCTGGCCATGAGGAAAAAGTTTTTCCCAGAGAGAGTGGTCAGTCAGTGGAATCAGCTGCCCAGGGAGGGGGTGGAGTCCCCATCCCTGACTGTGTTTCAGAGCAGATTAGATGTGGTGTTGAGGGATCTGGTGTAGGGGAGAACTTGTAGAGTGGGGCTGATGGTTGGACTTGATGATCCCAAGGGTCTCTGCCAACCTGAATGATTCTAGGATTCTATGAAATTATGAGCACCTGACCAGTGCTCTCTGGCTGCCTCCCTCCTTCTCAACATCTTCATGAGCAACTTGAATTACCTCTCATATGGCAACAAGCCACTTTTTCTTTAGCAGCAGCACATTTTTACTGTGGACCCAACAAATCATCTGAAAAGAGTACATGTTTTTCCCCTCACTTTTTTTCTTTTTAAGTTTTCACTGAGGTGACAATTTCAAATGCCCTTTAGAGCAGTGCAGTGGTGGTGGGGGGCTGCCTTACTGCTCAGTGGCCACTGCTGGGACAACCACTGCACAGACACCTTTGCTTTTCCACACTTTAATTACACCGACACAGATCAGGCTTCCTTACATCATGAGAATAATTGTGGCAAAACCACCCCAAAGGGCGACTGTGTTTATGTATTTCAGTGTCCTGGCAGCATTCGGGCCTTGAACTGAACTGCACATTCAGTTTAGGAGAGACATTTTAGTTACTTTTTTTAACCTTCCTTTTTCTTTTTATTTACTTTGGGGTTTTGGGGTAGGTTTCCTCTTCTCCCACACCAACCCCAACTGTTCTTAACAAGGCAAAGACGAGGTTCACTGCAGGTTTTCATATTCAGGGCTATTACATTATGGCCCATCACTCTGGTATCTGGTTATCTCCTCTACCATGACAAGATAATGTGGGCTTGAGGGAACGTACCAGTATCTCCTGTCAGCCTCCTTCTGTTCTATCAATTCCTCTGAGGGCATGTTCATGCAAAAAAGCTGCTAGGGGAAAAAAAAAACCCAGGACAGCGGTGTTTATCTGGAGAACCATTCCCCACCACAGCTCCCTGGGGGGGACACACAGATTAAGCCACTGGCAAAGCAGCCTAAGGACAGGGTTTTCACATCATAGCCAAGCCAACCTGAAAAGACCACATCCTTGTGGGGAGTGAACTCCCACCTCTTCCGGGGTCTCTCCATCCTTTCCAGACCAGTGGTTCTCCTGTTGGAAAACCCTCGTGACATAAAAACACCCTTTTCTTTCTACATTGCCTGCTGTTTGTTACTTCAGGTCCCCAGTCAGCTCACTGCAGAGTGGGACAAGGGCAGTTCTGGAGGAAAAGAAGTAGGAATAGGCCATCACTGGGAAGGGGAGAGGGAAAAGAGAAGTAGGACCATGCCTTTTGGTGCATCAGCTGTAACACCAGACACTGATGCCCACAGACAGCCCTTGCCCGTGACTACGTATATATTTCAGGCAGAGTCCAACAAACAAACAAATAAATAATCAGTGTATGAACCTGGTCACGAGGCACAGAATCTGTCAAAAATGGAACATGCAAAAGAAATTGCTTTGCAGATTAGGAAGCTTCATTATTTAGGCAGTATGGAGATGCATCTTTCAGAAATCAGGTTTAAAACACATCAAACGGTGACTTTGGCTTCAGCTCGTTACAGAGTGCAAGTCCCTCTGGAAGGTCTCCTCCACACCCCAGCACTGGGAGTCAAAATGGGGCTCTGGCTTCCAAAAGATCGCTTCAATGATTCCCTCCCAGTCACTCAAATCCTGTGAAACTTGTAATCTCCTGAAGGAATCCCATGAGCTCTGCCAAAAAGGTGATAAATCCCAGCAAATCCCAACAAAGGGACCTCAGGTGCCAAAATCCCAAGAGTCAGCAGAGCTGGAAGCGCAAGGACATTGGATTGACACCAGCAGGAAATAAGCTGTAGGTACCTGGTCTTTGTTCCCATCCTGGAAGCACTGACATACCAATACAGCCCTATTTGGGAGTTTGTTTTGCTTTTACATAAAGGGCAACAAAATTTGGCCCAAACAAACCATGAATTAAATCACTCAACTCCAGAAAGTTCCTTGGTGAACTCCTTGAAAGAGTCACCTGGCTTGGCCCGAATAAGAAGCCAACCTGTGCTCTCTCAAGCAATTCTTTCAGGTTTTATATTTGCCAGAGATAGGGCTAAAGCTGCTCCTGGGCCAACTGGAAGTACAGCAGGAGGACCACTAATTGTGAAAACAGCACTGATATCGAAGGTAATTCACAGGGGAGGAGGGAAGTGTCACTGAGTCACAATTCTTTCTGCCTGCCTTTCAAGAGGAAAACACTATGCTCTAAGCTAACCCAAGCCTTCAAGCACAGGAACACAGGAGATCTCTTCTCTTCAGTGCACTAAGGTGACCAAGTGCATAATTCCAAAGGAAGAACTATGCCATAACCTCAAATCTTAACAAATAAACCAAACAAATTCCCATCCTACAGCTGTACCCTACATGTATCTGGCTGCCAACGCTGAAGCAGTGCTTTTTACATGCAAGGACATGCAAGTCATCTCAGCCCAAGAGAAGGAGAAATTCAAAGAATAAATCGTTAGTCAAGACATTTCCAACTGCTGTCAACACATTTCAAAGTCAGAGGGAAGTTCAAAGCAAGCATTAAAAATCATGAGACTACAATCCCAATTTTAAGCCAAAGAAAAGCATTTGGTTTACTCCTATCTCCCTTCAAAAGCAGTAGCCTCTACATCTCCAGTTAAGAAACACAACTCATGTTACCATGAGAACATCAATGTAAGAATAAAAATGAGGTTTTCACATACACTGTGAACTGCAACTTCAGGCTAAAAAGGAAAAAAAACAACAAAACAAAACAAAAAAACTCAAAGAGATACAGAAATAGATTTTTTTTTTTCCTTAAAAATATTTACTCCTCATTAGATAGTGAAATAGATAATCAACATAATATCCTAATCCTGATTTTCTCAGGAAATGAGAAGCTGGTCTGCAGACAGCTACACAAGAGCCAGGGATGCCATTGACGCTTTGGAGTTTTCTTCCTCGTGTCCCAAACAGGTACAGCTCAGCGTGGCTTATGGCATCTACCACAAATCAGACACGAGGGACAAAAAGCTAATAAGAAGTCTCAAAAATGTGAATAGAACACTCCATTGGGTTACAGAAATATTTATAAGATGCTTGGCAATGTCCAATGAAGTTAAATAAATTTAAGCTGAGGGAGCTGGGTTTGTTCATCCTGGAGAAGAGAAGGCTCCAGGGAGACCTTAGAGCAGCCTTCCAGTATCTGAAGGGGCTACAGGAGAGCTGGGGAGGGACTCTGTGTCAGGGAGTGCAGTGACAGGACAAGGGGAAATGGCTTTAAACTGGAAGAGGGGAGATTGAGATGTGATACCAGAAAGAACTTCTTTGGTTTGAGGGTGGTGAGACCCTGGGACAGGTTCCCCAGAGAAGCTGTGGCTGCCCCATCCCTGGAGGGGTTGAAGGCCAGGCTGGATGGGGCTTGGAGCAATCTGGTGTGGTGGGAGGTGTCCCTGCCCAGGGCAGGGGGTGGTTGGAACTGGAGGATCGTTAAAGTCCCTTCCAACTCTAACCATTTATAATTCTATAAGGAGTAATCCATTAATTTGCCAGAAAATCTGAACAAAACCTCTAAATTGAGCAAAGTTACTGTTATTTATTTATTCAAATTAAGGAAGAGGAGGCTGAGGGGAGACCTCATCCCTCCCTCCAACTGCTTGAAAGGGCATTGCAGAGAGGTTGGTGCTGGTCTCTTCTCAGGGGCAATGAGTGATAGAAGGAGAGGGAATGGCTGCAAGCTGCAGCAGGGTAGGGTTAGGCTGGCCATGAGGAAAAAGTTTTTCCCAGAGAGAGTGGTCAGTCAGTGGAATCAGCTGCCCAGGGAGGTGGTGGAGTCCCCATGCCTGACTGTGTTTCAGAGTAGATGAGATGTGGTGTTGAGGGATCTGGGGTAGGGGAGAACTTGTAGAGTGGGGCTGATGGTTGGACTTGATGATACAAGGGGTCTCTTCCAACCTGAATGATTCTATGATTCTAATTCACACAAATATAGCACTATCATTCTTAACAACACTAGAACTCCACAGCAACTGTTGACCCTACTTTCGAAACCTTGAACCAACACCATGCAATATCTAAGCCTTCGAAGATCTTACTGGTTAAGAACATACTTTGTACTTAAATCCTCTTTTCTTGGAGGACAAAGGTAATGTGAAGTGTGAAGTCCCAGTTCCAGTTTCTCACATAATGTTTCTGACATAAGTGAATTCCAGGCAATTTTTGATCCCTACAGAAGGTACTCTCGTTTGTTTTTTTCTAACCCTTGTTCACTGAGTTTTGTCTCTGGCCAGACCACAAGCTCTCGAGAGGAAATTTTATCTTTTCTTTACTAGTAAAGACTCCAGAAAGTGGGAAAATGGCACTTATTACCATGTACAGACAGCAGCTGGGGTGGTAAACTCCAAGTGTTGGGCAGTAAAAAATATGCTACAAGTTTTTAAAGTTAAAACAGCTACGAAAAAGGGTCACAGAAGAACCAGAGGGAATGGTACAGATGAGGTCCTGGCCATGACACAGTCTAAAAAAAACCAATAAATTCCAAGTTCAGTCCAAACACAACAAAGTCATCCTTAAATCCTCTCCCAGACGTGCCTGTTTGCGGCTCTGTCTCGGTCTGGGTGACAGGCTCCGGAGCAAACCTGCCCATCCAAATTCAACACCACCTCTCAGCAGGAGGAAATCTTCCTTCCTGCAGGGAGCTCAGCTCCCCTTCTCTTCAGGAGAGGCGGATGTGTTTCTCACCATTTTCTATATCATTCTGCAAATACACTATCTTCCAGCAGTTAACGCTGCAGGATAATCCTGAGCTATGAATTATTAAGCAGACAAATATTTAAAACTCTTTAGGAAGGAGAAAAGAAAAACTTCTATCCAAACTACTCTGAGTAAACTTTGTGTAATCTCTTTAAAATTACCCTCAAATAACTCTCCAACCAAGATGATTAAAGGTCACTGGTACATTGCAAAGCATATTTTTATGAGATAAATTCCATTATAATTGCAACAACTATTCCAGCCACAATTTAGACATAGAATCCAATTATCCATTTCATTTTCATTTACACCTCATGGGCTAGATCATTTATCATGTTCCAGGATAATGATCAGAAGGCGCATGGAAAGCGCTTTCTGGAGGTAACAAATTACCTACCGTATTAGCATAGCTTACAAGATCCTGTCAACAAGTACTATGCATAAATATGAGGTAATTAAATTTACAATGTGCAGGAGCGTTTGATATGCTACTTGCTTGTCTAGCAGCTGCCAAAAAATCTGGGTTACTAAATTCAACATACCAGTTTAGTCGCCTGAGTACAGTAATTTAGCTCTTCATAACCCATCAGGAGTCATTATGCCACTAGAACACCAGCAGGTAGACAGCACACGGTGGGCTCGAGCTCTGGAGACGAATCTCTCATCACCTGGCATTGCTCCTTCTTGCCACCCACCCATCCATCACGTCCCCGAGACGGCTCGGGATGAGAGTGCCGGACCCTCACATTACTGCTCCTTGAACCCTGTCTCATCCATCTTTTGCATCGGTCCCCATTTGCAGCCAAGTATCATCTCTCCCTGCTGCAAACCTCAGCCCCAGCCCCAATGCCTCTACCCTCTGGTGCCACTCTGATAGCAAGTGATTTCTTTCTGTGGCCGAGATGGTGCTCAGTCAGACTACGTACGGCTGCCGAAGCCAGGAGATGGTCAGGACAGGGCTACGGTGCGAGCCTTTAGGGATATGACCCAGGGAAATATTCCTATAATTCCAGGGAAATATTGCTATATTTCCATATTTTATCACACAGATATATTTATCAATATATATAATTGGTATAGGAATACATATGCTGTTTGTGCCCCTGCAGTTCACCGACAATTTAATAGCGAGCTTCACTCAAACGCGGCTGAAAATTCATGTCAGGGGTGGCTTCACTTTGTATTTTTGTGAAGTGATTCAGTATTAGAACACTCCTAGATTGTTAAACACAGAGCAGAGCGCTCAGGTGCACCTGCATTCCCAAAGGAACTCAGATTAACTCTACATTGATCACGGCAAGACTTCACCAGCGTGATGACTTGTGTACCATAAACCACCCAAGACTAAGCGTTTTAATTCAGCTTCATCTGAATGCTGTTATAAAAGTTTAATAAATCAAAATGATCAAAATGCCCCCGGTGGCAGGTTGGGATTCAGTTTCCAATTCAAATTCCCTTTAATATATGGCTCCTCTGACACCCTGCATTTTCTGCCATCGACGTTGAATTCCAAATGCGCTCCTTTTCATCATTGCCGTGCATCTACTCATCGGCACGCTTTTTAACAGCCCTGCACAATACACAGAGGTGTCAAACCTGGAGGGGCTCTTCCCTCCCCCAGGCTGGAACACGATGGCAGGAAAGGGAACTTTGTCTACCCTCAAGTAAATATTTCCTTAACCTCCCCGCTAACGTCAATGGCATTTAAAGGGAATGGAGACAGACCATCCCGAGCTGCGGTACTGGAAGGAAACGTGAGGTGTAAATAGATGTAGAGACAGAGCAGATACTGGAAGGGAAATTACCCAAGTGAAATACAGCCCTGCTGTGGTGGGGCAGTCTGGAGACAGCTCTAGGTAAAATGGGACAAATTACATTACTGCCAATGATCTTGGTGCCACCGTACGTGGATAAAAGGCAGATATAAGAAACAAAGAACCTCCTTGTTCCCTCCTGAAGTGAGGGGAGCTTTCACCTTGCACCACTTCCCATCAAATCTAAAGGCAAACAGGGATCCTGCTACTTGGAGTGATGGCACTGTAGTTTCTCAAATGCTTAATTTGCTGTTTTTTTTCCATTAACCTCTGTACTTTCCCAACAAAGGTGCATGTGAGGAAATGACGGAGGTACATGACAACACCTAAAGGGTGAGACCAAGCTAATGCCATCAATCAGTGATGTCACATCTGAGGCAGCACCGGCCACACAGTTTTGAACCAGGCTGAGTGAAACCACAACATCTTGGCTTTGCTGGATTAGGCTGAGGTGATACCCACCTGTAGCGAGACTGGTAATGCCTGGTCTGCCACCAAAAGCAAAAGGCCCCAGAATAATATCACAAACTGCAACAAAGGAAGTTCCACCTAAACATGAGGAGGAACTTCTTCACTTTGAGGGTGGCAGAGCCCTGGAACAGGCTGCCCAGAGAGGGTGTGGAGTCTCCATCTCTGGAGGCATTCCAAACCTACCTGGTTCCTGTCCAACCTGCTCTGGGTGACCCTTCTTTGGCTGGGAGTTGAACTAGATGATCTCCAGATGTGCCTTCCAACCCCATATCATTCTGTGATTGTGTAAAGCCGGCACTAAGCCTGCTGGCACAGAGCTGTCTCCTCTGCAATCATGAGCCAAGTTCACCCCAGGTCACCGCTTCCCATTGCAGGCTTCCACTGATTTCTGTTGACCCTCCAGCTGTATTTATTTCCCCGCCAAATCGCAGTGAGGTCCCCACCAGATCTGACAAGAACACGGAGCAGCCCATTTCCTGGCAAGCAAGGAGAAGGCCCTTTTCCTTCTGTGCTCCTGGCCCTTGGGCCAGCTTTGGCCAGTGGATTACACCCCCCAGTAAGGCAGAGGTGGCCCAGCCAGGCTGAGAGGCAGCAGTTTGATGCCTGATGCCTGTGTTGTCTGTTGAGTCAGCCCATGGAAGGGACATAGCCTTAAGTCAGGAGAAGAAGAGGCACCCTCTGAAAGAAGGGTAGTTCACTTGTTCTGACTGGAACCCAGCATCTCTCGCCTTCCTCCTCCTGTTTTTTAACTTTGTTCTGGTAGTTTCCACCCAGAGCCTGTGGACAGAGGGGTCCTATCATGGTTGCCCCTGAGGGTTGAGTGGAAGGAGAAGATAGGAGGACTTCCCCAGGTTCTGCTGTCCCATGTACTCCCGTACAGGTGGGATTAAGCCTTGCAGGAAACACAATGGGAACTGCTGGCTGCTTGGAGTCACAAACCAAGGTGCCCCACGGCATCAGCACCCACCACAGTTGTCAGGAAAAAGTATACACCGGGCAACCAAAACCATAAGCAGACAATGTCGATGCACCTAGTAAGTTAATTAGTCACCCATTAACCTTGTTTGGTTCTTGCATGGTCACTTTTTAATAGCCAATTTTTAAGTCAAGTATGATCCTTTTATAAAGCCACCTGGAGTTATGCAAAACCCTACAGAGATAGAAATCTATGCTTTGTCGCAAGAGGTTATACCTTACCCATTCCTACCAGGAGTTTGATTGCTTAGGAGAGGATCTCATAAAAATAAAGCTTGAAAAACATCCACTTCCTGTCAGCTCAACCCCCTTGCATGGTCACTTCTGCTTTGATGAAGCCACCAATTCTGTCTTCTGTTAGTATCCAACACACTCTTTTGGTGGGCTCTGGGGCTTCGTGTGTAGAGCAAAGAGCATACTTTCTAGAAGAAACCAGTGAAGAGGAATATTCCCTCTCTGCCTCTGTACTCCACCCCTCTGCCCCTCCCCACATCTTCTCCCCAAGTGAGAAACTGAGGCATGAACACTACCGTCCCAGCTGAGGGGTTATTGTCCCTTACTGAAAAGATGCCTGAACCCAAGACCCTCGGGACTGTAAAACCTTGTGCCAACAAGGGAGACCCTCTACATCTGCTCTTCTCTGACACTGCCCCAAATACCAGCTATGGGGCTACAGGGGTTCAGCTTCTGCTCTGATCCACACCAGTCACCCCAAAGTTCAGGGAATAACGGAGAGAAGGTGCTATCAGCGCTGAAAAGGGAAGCTTTTGCCTAATGAGAATATGCATTTCGACTGTATCAAGCAGTACAAAACTCACATTTTCGGAGATGAAAGCAAAGAGAGTGCTTTACCTTACACGTTTCAGATCTCCCTGATGAGCAAATCACAGAACTACAGTAAAGCAACAGTTCACACTATAAAAGGTTTCAAGAGGATTATAAGGAGATGGAAACACTCCCTCCCCAAATTCAGCCAATGGAGCAATGAGCCCATCACACCCGAAGATGAGACTCATCTTTGTCAAGAACAGAAGGTTTTTACTTTTAGTGATTTAAAAACTTTAAAAAATGGGCACAAACTGAAACACAAGGGGGTTGTCTGAACATCAGGAGGCACTTTTTCCCTCCGAAGTGGATGACAAAGCACTGCCACAGGCTGCCCAGGGAGGTCACGGTGTCTCCATCCCTGGAGATATTCAAGAAGCCATCTGGACACAGTCCTGGGCAACCAGCCCTAGGTGGTTCTGCCTGAGCAGGGGGGGTTCAAACACATGACCTCCAGAGGTCTCTTCCAACATCAACCATTTCAAACGTAACCCTGCACAGCCAAGACTGTGCAACGCAGAGCCAGGGCATTGAGCCTACCCCAGACACTCCACATTCGTGTTACCTCCCACCAACCCAGGGCTCTTGGGCTTCTTTAAAAATCCAGTCAAAACCTTACCCAGGAGAAGCAACTTCCCTGTGCTTTCTCAAGAAAACGTTGCTCATTTTAATTAATTGCACCTATTAATTACATAAACCAGAGACAAACCTTGCCTGAGCAAAGGAGAGAGCAGAGTTACTGGCACAGAAGATTTGCCCGAGGAGAAAGCACGGCTGCTCTTCTGGGATGGCCAAAGTACGAAGAGCTCAGGTCTCCCATCTGGCTCAATTTATTAGCTGTGAACATAGAGACTTCCCGAGGTATTTTCCTATATTCTTCTTTCATTCCTCATATGTGAAGGAGGCAGGATTTGCCTTTGGGGTGACAGCCCCTCTTTACTTGCTGTGAGAAGCTGAGGACTGAAAATGCGATGATTCCTGTTTTAAACCTGCTTAAAGATGGTAAGACCTTAATAGAGTAGAGAAATTAAAACTACAGGATGCCACTAAAATATCAAGTTAATTGGATCCTGGACTCTGAAAACAGCTTACCCCCAAAGTATAACTTGTGTTTTTTCAGTGAGGTTTAGAAAAATTTCATTAAATCATTTCATTATTTTTCCAACTGCTGCAAAGTCATTAAGACGTTGTCCTCTGCTTTTCCTGCAGGGATACAACCAGGAGAGAACTGGGTTTCAACTAACAGGAGCATAAAGCAGTTTTGAAGGTGATCTGGGGTTCCAAAAGAGCAACTGCATTCATATCTGCTGCGTGGGTCATGCCTCACAGCTAAACTGCTTGTAGGCATCTGCCAAGGGTTCAAAGGGGCACTCAGCCAAGAGAATGATGCAAAGCCCACGGATTTCAACAACTTGGGCTGTGGAACCTCTCTCCCCAGTTTCCCCTCTGCTCTGAAGGTGGTTGGCTCAGAGAAGTTAAATCCAACTATTAGTAAGTTTGCAGATGACACCAAGTTGGGTGGGAGTGTTGATCTGGTTGAGGGCAGGGATGCTCTACAGAGGGACTGGGATAGACTGGATAGATGGGCCAATGTTAATGGCATGGCCTTCAACGAGGCCAGGTCCGGGGCAAACTCCATCTTCCGGCTTTTCTGGCCTCACCAGGGACAGGCCAAATTGCTGCTTTTCCTACAAAAAACATCCCTAAAGGGATTTCAGAAAAGAAAGGCAGAAATACCACTGCCTGACTGACTGACATGAAAAGAACATCTGATGGCAAACTAAGTCCAATAAGGGAAATAAAGAAGAATATCATCACAAACCCCGACAAAACATGAACCTACTGACTTAGAGGAGAGACTTTTGCCGTGTCAACACAAATCCAAGATACAAAATAGTTCCATATTAACTCAAAGAGAGGTCATACAGTGGGGCTTGAAATCATTGACTGGAACTACTTTGGGTAAAATGTCACAACTGAATTACAATTCCTATCCTAATCATCCCTTTCAGGGTCTTTGATCATAGAATCACAGCATGGTCAGAGTTGGAAGGGACCTTCAAGATCATCCAGTTCCAACCCCCTGCCCTGGGCAGGGACACCTCCCACCAGACCAGGTTGCTCCAAGCCCCATCCAGCCTGGCCTTCAACCCCTCCAGGGATGGGGCAGCCACAGCTTCTCTGGGCAACCTGGGCCAGGCTCTCACCACCCTCACACCTAAGAAGTTCTTTCTGGTATCTTTTCTAAATCTCCCCTCTTCCAATTCAAAGCTGTTACCCCTTGTCCTGTCACTCCCCTCCCTGACACAGAGTCCCTCCCCAGCTCTGCTGTAGCCCCTTCAGATACTGGAAGGCTGCTGTAAGGTTTCCCCAGAGTCTTCTCTTCTACAGGCTGGACAACCCCAGCTCCCTCAGCCTGTTCTCACAGCAGAGCTGCTCCAGCCCTCTTTAAAGGCACACCATCCCTCCCAGGTAAGTACATTTGTTTAGAACTCCACTCAAAGTAATTCCTGTCTTAAAGCTCAGCATGAAATGATGATTTTTAAACAGGATGTACACTGTACAACTGGAAACTTTCATTACCAGGACTCACAGACTGCCCACCAGAGAAGCATCTGATGCATCTACATCGATATCATGGCACCACTGGCATGGAAAACGTAAGGGTTTTGGCCATCTAAACAGCCTGGGGTTTGAGTTACGGGGCAACAACTCTCCTCCCTCATCCCTCACTCTCTAAAAACCGGGGCTGTCAATAAAGCTTGGCTTCTGCAACCCCAAGACCTTCTCATGCCTCAAAACCATCTGGAAGCAAGACTAAAGCCATGACAAAGTAGATTGTGTTTCGGGGCGGGGGGGGGGGGGTCTTTTTCCCCTCCTCTGGCTGTGAGAACACCCGGATCGATACTCTCCAGCACGAGAATTCCGCAGCCAAATTTCCAGTTGTTACAAACAGCAAGAAAGGGGCCCCGAGCATGCCCTGTCACTTCCAGTTTAGCAGGAAAGGCACTAATAAACTCTTCCCCCTGGGTCATCTCTGACAATGGGCAATACGATGCCAGCTCTTATTAAAGGCAATTCGTATCAGTGGCCCAAAAATTTCCCTTAAAATTATCATCTTTTGTATCCATGTAGCAGGATGTCAGCTTTAAAGTGCCACTGAGATATAGGACCTGTCATCATGGTTAATTTTCAGCACAGTTTTAACACCAGGGTAGCTGATCCCTCAGGGGATGCTTTTTTGGCTAACAAGATTTATTTAGTGGTTATCCAGACAAACAAGAAAATATATTACTGTATATTGCTTTTCAAATATAACAGCAAGTAATAAATCCTACAATAAAACATAAATCTTTGTTCTCTACCCTGATGTCAAATACATAGAAATATTCTTAGAAGATTAATATTTTTATCTTGTTTTTCTTTTCTATTTTTTTTAATTTTATATTTACATGGATAAAAATCGCTTTCAATTTGGGGTCTTCCAATGCAAAAAAGCACACAAAAAGTAAAATTCACCTTAAAACAGGAAACCTGTACAGCTGCTGAATATACAGCTAGATAACAAGATAATGCTTTGAGCCAGAGAGATGGTATTCTCAGTGACCCGGGGTTCTCAGCAGAACAACACGCTACACCGAATAAAGAGTGCCATGAAGTCTGATAACGTTATCTCACTTCTTGGAAGAAATAGTGATTTAAACACTATTTTGTTGGCCTATTGTAATAGAGAAAAAAAGAAATGGACGACTTCATTTATTGGATAAATGCATCCATTTGCCCTGCTTTTCTAACAGCAAAACAGAGAGTCCAGTTTCCTGCTGTCACAGGGCTAATTTCATTGGTTTAGGGTGAAGACCATCTCGTACTTCGCTGGATGAGAGGCAGAATGCCCCCAAAAAAGCTGTCTAATACCTCATACCATCAGCAAAGCCCGGGTTTATTGATGTTATATAGAAGGCCTACAACTCAGTTGACCTCCACTGTAAAACCATAGTATGGCTAAAGTTGGAAGGGACCTTAAAGATCATTGAGTTCAATCAACTGGTCTCCCCAGGAAAAGGCCTCTGCCAGCAAACACCAAGTATCATAGAGCACTGTCTCTCCTACTTTTGATTTCTACAAGCCGAGGACAAGCCCCCTCTCCCTGTCCTGCCCCAGATGTGGTAGGTGACTCCCAGATGCCAACAGACCAAGGAGCCAGTCACCAGAGTGACGAGCCAAAAGAGGCAGATTTTGTAAACCTCTTCTTTCCCCCCCCTCCTCTTCAAAACATATTTTATTAAACCTCACCACAACCAGGAGTGAAACTCTGCAGGTGACCCGATTAGGCACGGAGAGATCTTACACCTTATCCCAGGCCAAACAACCAGTGACTTTCTGGCAAGCGACAGCCCAACTCCCATATTCCCAATCCCACCCTTTCCCAGTCAGACAATGTGCTTCCAGAACACAAACCATAAATAAATGGCCAACCAAACCTCACCCCGCACCCAGCCAGCAGGTTCTGCACTCGCTGTGAGAAAAAAAGACTGTGGAGTAGGAAAATAATGATAATAATAATAATAAAGGTTTTAATTTTCTTCCTCCTCCCCCAGAGGCTGGAAATCATCCCCGTGGCGGCTCTCAGTCCTTGGGAAAGGGGAAAGTTTACAACTATTTTATCTACCTGTCTCCCAGGTAACGGCGCAATGTGTTATTATTTGCTGTACAACCAGTCTGCCCGAGGCCAGGGGATTTCAAAGGGCATGTTAACAAACCCCAGTGGCTTCCCTCCCACCTGTAAATATATTTATGAAAAGTTGGGCCGGTTTCACCTCAAGACCAACAACCAGCCCCCACAGCAAAGCAGCCAGGCGTGGTACACACGTCTGGGATCAGGGGTTTTACACACAATACTCTGTGGAAAGCCTTCACACCGAGTTTGGCAAACCAGATACTTTCATTTTATGGCAATTTCAGAAGTGTCACGGGGCTGCATTCCTGTGCCCAATTTGAATCAAGGCATCCCAGCAGTGTGCCCAGGTGGCCAAGAAGGCCAAGGGCATCCTGGCTTGCATAAAGAATAGTGTGACCAGCAGAAGTAGGGAGGTGATTGTCCCCCTGTGCTCAGCACTGGGGAGGCCACACCTTGAGTCTGGTGTCCAGTTCTGGGCACCTCAGCACAAGAGAGATCTGGAGGGGCTGGAGCGAGTACAGAGGAGGGACACGGAGCTGGGGGAGGGCCTGGAGAATAAGGCTTATGAGGATCGATTGAGGAAGTTGGGAGTGTTTAGTGTGAGGAAGAGGAGGCTGAGGGGAGACCTCATCCCTCTCTACAGCTGCTTGAAAGGGCATTGGAGAGAGGTTGGTGCTGGTCTCTTCCCATGGGCAATGAGCGATAGAAGGAGAGGGAATGGCTGCAAGCTGCAGCAGGGTAGGGTTAGGCTGGACATGAGGAAGAAGTTTTTCCCAGCAAGAGTGGTCAGTCAGTGGAATCAGCTGCCCAGGGAGGGGGTGGAGTCCCCATCCCTGACTGTGTTTAAAAGTAGATGAGATGTGGTGTTGAGGGATCTGGTGTAGGGGAGAACTTTGTAGAGTGGGGCTGATGGTTGGACTTGATGATCCCAAGGGTCTCTTCCAACCCGAATGATTCCATGATTCTATGATCTGTGGGCTAAATAAAAGGTTTCAGCAGAAAGCAGCGATATTAAGAGCATTTAAATGGATAAAATGAAAACGATTAAAGCTTTACCTCGAACAATCAGTTGAGCAAAATTTGACACTCCGGAACCTCTCTCTGACTGGGTTACACAGCGGTACAAATCCTGGTCGGTTTTTGTCACCTCTTGCAACTTAAAGGTAGCGGCAAATCTTCTGTGATTGATGTTTTTAGTCTGAGCAACTGGAATATCCTCCCCATTTCTTCTCTGAAAAGAAGAGAGACCACGGCAGCGTTAATGTCCTAAGAACACAAAGGGGTTTCTCAGGATCATCACACACAGAGCACATCGAACCAAACGCGTTCGCCCCGGGCTGCATTTCCATGGTGGAAGAGCTGAGCGCTGAGGTCCTATCAGGAGCAGAGCAGGACTCATAAGCATCTCAGAATTCAGTTTTGGGGTGAAAAGCATCAGGTTTTCACCATAAAACACGAAATAGAACATACCCATCTGCCACAGCTCCAGAGCTGGAACCACAGGAGAGCCCAGTGTAGCAGCTCTACTCCCCTAAGAAAATTCATTCAACTTTAAATAAAATTGTAACAGATACACTGGGTGTATTGTAGGAAATTTTTAAACAAACCTGGCATTGAGGCGTTTCACAGGTTTCCCACAGCTCTTTTGGAGCAACTGGCCAATGTTTCTTTCTCAATGCTCCCTTTTATCTGCCCAATTTCAATACCTTCTAAAACCGTCCCTTTCTTGCACCAAGCACCACCTATCCACCCAAAGCCAGTGGAAACAAGAAGGGGAGGGAGGGAAGCTGCTAAAAGAGGAATGATGTATACCTCATTTGAAAGAAGGAGTTTAAAGAGTTCTGAAAAAAATTGTTATCTACCACAAATCATGGAAAAATCTAATCTGCCTGGAGCTGCAGGGCAGGGTGAGAGGTCGGTGAGCTAGAAAGAGCTTGAGCTCTTTTGTGACCCTTTCTCCTTACTCCCACTCATCTCAAATGCTCCGTTTTGATTTTCAGCGAAGAACAGATCCTCCATCGGGTCAGCATTAAAAAAAAACCCCAAACCGACCC
Organism: Jacana jacana; assembly: GCA_013400555.1. NCBI lineage: Eukaryota > Metazoa > Chordata > Aves > Charadriiformes > Jacanidae > Jacana > Jacana jacana. The sequence continues at coordinate 87,020 of VZTM01007289.1, forward strand.
AGAAATATGCACCAAGGGAACAAACGATGTTCCTGTGCTCTCCCATGGACCAACCACATGTTACTCCCCCTCAAGAACACAGTTTCTGAGCACCCAGCACTTTGCACAGTCCCCAGCAAGACATTTCCTTGTCACCCCATCGCCTGCTCTGCTCAGGACGTCGCAAAATGTGACCTCCACAGACATTTTTAGCCCTAATCTGCCCCTGGAATGAGAAACTTCACTGAGGTCTAAAAACTCTGAGCTTTCGAACACAACTGAGTAGCTGTAGCCACAAAATTGAATAAATAACCTGAAAGCCTGTGGCAAAACTCCAGAGGGGAGAAAGGGGCAACGAGTTAACGCTGTGCGTGTTTATTCGCCATCCCCTTGTCTCTGGCAGGGGAACTTCGTGATGCTCCAACACCTCTCCTTTGCCACCTCCCTAAACAATTTCGCGGTGGACTGGCCAGGGGTTCAGCCCTGCCACAGACTCACCACAACAAGTGTTCATTTTAACTACTAATACGTTGAAACAGATGAATTTAAGCTTTCCTGCACCAGTCAAAGCAACCTTCCCACGCTCCGCTGCAAGCCTTCGGGGAAAACGGCCATTTATACCAAACCTGGCAGATTTCAAGCTCTTTCAGTCACTGGGTTTCTAACTGCAAGGCCCACACCACCACCTGGACCTGCAGCAGGTTCACTGGTGCGTCTCTTAGAATGGAATCGTAGCATAGTTTGGGTTGGAAGGGACCTTTAAAGGTCACCTAGTCCAACTACCCCTGTGAAGAGCAGGGACATCTTCAACTACATGATGTTGGTCAGAGTCCCATCCAACCTGACCTGGAATGTTTCCAGGGATGGCACATCTACCATCTCTCTGGGCAAGCTGTTCCTGTGTTTCATCACCGGCATTGTAAAACTTTTGGTGCAATCTGCAAAGCTAAGGGGTGGTTGATACTCCTGAGGAATGGGATACCATCTAGAGGGGGGACCTGGAGATGCTGAAGCCTCTATCCCTCAATGCCCAGTTATAGCCAAAGGCTTCAACGCTCTGGAATGATAACTTCATGTAAAACATGGACACGGTGCCTTGAAGTAACCAAATCAAACAAATCTCACGGTACTTTCTTAGAATCATGGAATCATTTTGGTTGGCAGAGACCCTTGGGATCATCCAGTCCAACCATCAGCCCCACTCTACAAAGGTCTCCCCTACACCAGATCCCCCAACACCACATCTCAACCACTCTGAAACACAGTCAGGGATGGGGACTCCACCCCCTCCCTGGGCAGCCCAGTCCAGGCTCTGACCACTCTTGCTGGCAAGAATTCTTGCCTCATGGCCAGCCTAACCCTACCCTGCTGCAGCTTGCAGCCATTCCCTCTCCTTCTATCGCTCATTGCCTGTGAGAAGAGACCAGCACTGCTGTCCCTGCTCCCCCAGGTGGCCCACCAAGTGGCCATGTAATTGTTGAAACGACCAAGGAGAAGGAGTGATGCTAAGAATTAGAGGATAGCAGACTCGATGAGCAATCCGTATAAAGCAGGGAACAATAAAGATTAGAGAGTTTTGTAAAATGAAAGGACTCCCTTCAGGAGTTCCATCTGCCACAGAGAATCATAGAACCATTTTGGTTGGCAGAGACCCTTGGGATCATCCAGTCCAACCATCAGCCCTACTCTACAAGTTCTCCCCTACACCAGATCCCCCAACACCACATCCAATCTACAAGAGAGAGGCGCACACAAGGTCGCTCTGTAAAATAATCCACCCTCCGAAGCTGCAGACATGCTGACTTCAGCTCCTCTGCCGGCTTCACGGGGAGAAACAGAGGCAGCTGGGCTCCTACTTAAAATGAAACATTAATGTGCTTTCAGAGCAATTAATCAAAATAAACTTTAACAAGCTTTACCGTTCTGCTCCAGCAACAAACCCTCGGATTTTCTTTGCTATTTACGTTAGTGATTTCCTACCACTTTTATCTCACAAGGCTCAGAGCAGTTGCTCAAATTTCTCTGTACGAGGATGCGTTTCGTGGGAGCCCAACTGCACAATGACATCTGCAGAGTCGATCTCCACGTACCGCTTACCCGTTCTAATATTCTCCCCGTCATTAAGATGATGCAAAGTTTAAACAGAAGAGAGCTGTCACTTCAAAAATGGAGGTTATAAAAAAAATAGAAAATATAAAGCCATAAAATAATCCCCTGCATTCATTTCGGTGCGTACCCCTTCCACCCATGAGCCATTAGCCAGGCAGAGTTCAGATGCACTGCCACGCTCTCTTAATTAAATTCTTCTTTTTAATGTCAGGGCATTACTACCGATTTTAAAGGAGAGGGAAGAAAGGCAGCCACGCTCTCGGCTTATTAGAGGGTTCCTGGTACATACTGCTTCAATTTATGTCCTGCTCACACTGAACAGAGCCTCAAAATGCTGCTCAATTAGGTTTTAAAAATTCAATTTAAAATTAATGTGGAGTTATACTAATAGGTAATGGCTGTGCCCCGTGCAAGCCGTGGCTCCTCCAGCCCCTCGCTGTCTGATTTGATAACCCTGAATTGCTCATTTAGAAGAGGTCACCACCAGGCAGCTCTCCTTTGGTGAAAATAACTCTGGGCTTCACAAAGAACTACACTCTATAAACACTTGATTAAAAGAAATCTAAGCATGAGGAACAACCTCCTTAATTTTGGCATTTCAGGCATTTAAAACTCTGACCTTAAATAAGTCTCTATGACTTCAAGGTTATTTTTAATTTGGTAGGAACATGATTTTATTCATTTCATTTTTCAGGCAGGGAAATGAGGTCATCTATATTTTAAGCAAAGTCAACAAAAAAAGTCTATGGAGCTTAAAAAACAAGCATAGGAAAATTAACAATTAGCCTTAAATTTCTCTGTTCTGAATCAAGAAAGACCTCAAGCGTTTAATAAATATGAAATGAAAATTTAGTGGATCTGCCAGAACCTGAAAGGAATCAGAAGCATCTAAACCCCGGCATCTTATTTAACTGGTAGAATTTAGGTGCGTTTCCAATTTTCTAATTTAAATTTAATGCTCATCTGCATTTCTCTCTCAGCTTTTCAGGCTGAAAAGTGGTGGCTTCTGCTTTTTGTTGCTGTCCTCGTTGTTGGAACAGCACTCAGGCACCATAACTTTCTGTGGCGATCTTCTCTCTCAATTTTCCCTGAACTCTTTTTATTTCATCCCACTGATTTTTATCAGCCTGGACAGCTTGACCTTACACATCCCTGACCCTTCCTTAGTGTAAACACCTTAAAATAAGTCCTCTCCACTGCTAATAATTACAGTCAACTCTGGTTGCCTTCCCAGGCTCTTGGCTGGGCACCGGGATGCCTCCAGAGATCAGAGGATGTCAACGCTTGGGCTGCAGTGACACACGCGCTGCTCTGGCCCCGCTCGCTCCCTCCTGCTCTCCTGGAGATAAATGACCTGGAATTAAAAAATAAATAAAACCTGCCTGGAAAACATATTCCCTCCCTTATATTCCTTTTTAATATTTTTATATATATTATATATA
>VZTM01007289.1:103395-113716 GCA_013400555.1 Jacana jacana
ATGGTGGAGCAGAGATCTCCTTGCAGCCCGTGGAGGTCCACAGTGGAGCCAAATTAATATGATAAAATGGTTTCTATGATAAAAATCCTCGGAATTTATGGCAGTTTGTTTCGTCTGTGTTTTACTAGATCCCAAATGCCAATTATCTGCATTTAAAATAACTTTTGATAGAGAGGAGCTGATTTACAGGGAGAGAAGGCCCCCAATGCCCTGAAGAGAATCCCACACCAGTCGTTCTCGTTTTCAATCCCAGCTTTTTAACGTCACAACTTTCTCCATTTAACAGAGATAAAAATGGATTTAAATTTAACATTTTACACGCGGGGGGCGGGGCGGGGGGGAACAACAAAATGAAACAAAACAAAGCAAAAAACCAACCCCAAAAGAGGCTTAGGACTTTAAATACTCCTCTTCTAGAAAGAACCTTGTCCTGTAGCCAAACAGACTGGCATGAGCTGGCCTTACCTGGAGCCACAGCTTGTTGTTCACGGCGTCTCTCCCCGTGGCAATGCACTGGAAGGTAGCGTTCTGCCCTGCGTTGACCTCTACGTCCCCCAGCCTCAAGAAATGTGGAGACTTATCTGCAGAGAGGAGGGGGGAAAGAAAAATTACACCTCGAGCTCTCTGCTAAGTAAGGTGCCAGCAACATCACTGTCTCCCCGAAGAGATACCTCAGAACCACCCTGGGCTCAAAAACAGCAACAGAAGAGAGAAAGCGATTTGTTTCATCCCTGCTTGAGAAGAGAGTCCTTTCCCTCCTCCCCTGGTGATCCTACTAACTTTATGTTATCCACAAGTTATAATAAAGTCTTTTAAAACTCAAAGCCAAGAGGAATGAGATCAAATGCCAAAATGTCAGCATCACTTTACAAAAATTATCCCAAAGACTTTCAATTGTACGAAACCCGTCACACTGAGAAAATCCCAATTAGCAGGAGACCGCTCGGGCAGAGAGGAGGACATTAGTCAGATGAGTTCCAACCTAACGCAGCGCTCTGGTGTTTCACTAAATCAATCATTTGAGCCACTGAACACAGCGTTTCAGGAGCTGACAAATCTATTTCCCAGGCTGAGAAAGCTCCCAGGAAAGCGCAGCGGCACAACCACCTCCGGGGTTTAGCAGACCAGAGACACGGCCTACACACAGCTCTCGCCCATCCCTTTCTCCAGACCGACTAGAACTGTTGGGGTTGGGTGGTTCTGTTGTTTGAGTTTGGGGGATTTTTCGTCAACATGAAGAAATAATACATGGGGGGAAAAAAAACAGCAAATTGGAATAAACAGGGTTTAAACACCGATAACAAAAAAGAGCTGATCTGAACAATGCTGTACCCAAGGGCTGTCACTGCTGTACCCCAGGGCCTTCTGGTTTGGCACTAACCAAAAACCTCATGAAGGGGAAAAAATAAAATAAAATTGAATTTAAAAAAAAAATAATAATCAATCCCAGAGAAGAAAGCAAACCCAAAGCTGGATACTGAAGGGAAGCCAAGCTTTGCTGAGCACCAACACCAGCTGGCCAGGCTGGATGAAATCAGAATCATAAAATCATAGAAATCATTCAGGTTGGAAGAGACCCTTGGGATCATCCAGTCCAACCATCAGCCCCACTCTACAAGTTCTCCCCTACACATGATCCCTCAACACCACATCTAATCAGGGATGGGGACTCCACCCCCTCCCTGGGCAGCTGATTCCACTGACTGACCACTCTCTCTGGGAAAAACTGTTTCCTCATGGCCAGCCTAACCCTACCCTGCTGCAGCTTGCAGCCATTCCCTCTCCTTCTATCGCTCATTGCCCGTGAGAAGAGACCAGCACCAACCTCTCTGCAATGCCCTTTCAAGCAGTTGTAGAGAGGGATGAGGTCTCCCCTCAGCCTCCTCTTCCTCAAACTAAACAATCCCAAATTATCGAGATACCTCCCACCCCGGGAGCCCCAGTGCCACAGGTTCAATGGGTTTGGGGTGGAAGAAAGCCAAATGGGAGGCAGGTATTGCCACCTCACGGCTCAGCATTGTTTGCAAAGTTGGGGAAGGGGGTTGTTATACCTTGATCATTTCAGAAGGCAATTAAATTATCAGCCGTGAGGTAGGTTATAATGAAATCATATTAGCGAGGGGATTGTCTAGGGGAAGATCAGGAGAGCTGAAGAGAACAAAATTAACCCAAGAATTTAATATGCACTGTAGTAATTTCTTCCTCACAACTTCTCCATTCTAGAAGGTTCGCTATCTGTACGCCAACTTGGGCTTGCAGGGGGGTGCTTCTTCCCCAGGGGTAAGCAGGGAAAAGAAAACACAAGTGCCCGAGGTCTGGCCCAAACAACAAAACCCAACACTTCAGTACAGCGAGAGCCAGAGGATTCTTTTTAAAAAAAACCACAACAAAAACAAACCCAAAAAACAACCAGACAGAAAAATCCCAGCTGTTGTGTTTATTTAGTTTTTTTAAATAAATAGAAAGAAAAGACCAAGGGCACGAAATCTGCTAAACCTCCTCCCTGCATCTGCTGATGCAGTTGTCTTTAATCACTGAGTCCACACGTTACAACTGCAACCCATTTTGCTCACACACGGCTATGGGGGGGAGCAAGAAGGCGCTGAAGAGTCTCTGCTCTCCCGTTCCTCTACACTTCACTTCTGGCAGAGCAAGACTTCACCCAGGCAAATCACTTCAGCAACACTACTACTCCTGAAAGCCCAAAGAACCCCCGTGATCAAGGGCTGAAAGCTCAGCAGTCTGCAGCGGTATCAAATATGTCCTGAAAACTGCAGCTCTTCATCATTACTTACCACAGGGGTAGCTGAGAACCTGGATGTCATCAATGGCGATGTAGCCACTTCTCCCATCTGAGACTTCAGCTTCAAATATTACCTGTCAAAAGGGAAGAAAAAAAGTGTTTACAGTGCTCATTTCTGCAGAATTCCCAGAGTGGCAAGTGCCTGGCTAGAAGACACATCGCCTCTTCCTTTGAAGTTGAAGCTCCTACAGGGTTTGACGACTGAATGGGATATTTATGAGGCCGCGCGTTGCGGTTCCGTACCATCCATATGCGTGACCTGCTTTGGATTTGCTGCTTATGGCACACCCAAAAAGCAGGTTTATCACCTCAAAGAAGGGTGGGCTGCTTCCACGCCACTACCCCTGTAAACAGAATTCAGTTATGAAGATGAGCCATCACACTCAGGCAGGTTCAACATCACGGCACACAACTGGTGGATGATAGATTTTAACTAAACTCCTGTTCTTGCTGGGGGTCACAGCACAGCCCACAGTCTCCTGGAACCTCCAAGCAGCCAAATTGCCCAGGAAAACACATAATTGAGCAGGAAAAGAGGCAGCAGCAGAGAAATAGTGCAGCCCTCCCCAGTGGCAATGGAGAGAACAAGCTGTAGGGTGAGATTTATGAAGTGGGTCGTTAACTTCATCCTTCATTCTTGCCAGGCAATGGGGAAATCGCTGTGCGTGAAGGAAAAAGAGGAGATTGTCCTCCCATCCACCTTCCCCTCCCACCCCAAACGGGCAGTGACAGCAAGGAATTGCTCTTGGAGCGCTCCAGAGCACAGAGCTGTCTTTGGCTGCACAGGCAGCAAAAGAACCCCAGCTGACCACAACAAATTCACTGTCAAGTTTCACACTTCTGTGTGTGGACGAAAAACAAAGAGGCAAAAAAAACCCCAAACAACCCAAACCAGTAGAATGTGGGGAAAGGAAAAGGACAATAACTACAAGGGGAAAAAAAAAAGAAGGATGAAGCATGAATGTCTAAACTAAAAGGAAGACATGGAAGAAGGAAGCACTCCAGTAAAGGCTGAGTCAAGTTGATATGGTAAGAAGTTGCAAACGTGATTGCCCCAAATTATCTGCTGGGGTTCCTCTGTGTGAGACAGGCTTGGAGCAAGTCAGCTGCTCCGTACACAACCTTTCCAAGCCATTTCCAGCTCTCATTCTTGGGGACAACATAAGGGAACAGCAAAGGCAATGGAATAACAACCAACATACCCTGCAGCTGAGCAGGACAGTGCTGTGCCCATCACGCACAACTTGGAGCTTCTGACTGAGAGACCCACATGAGACCTTGTTAGGAAGAAATGACCACTGCACTCTGCAGTCCCAAGGGAGTCCTGGGAGAAACAGCTCCCATCTACCTCCAGAGCTCCTTTTGGACCCCTCTTTCATAAAAACTATGCTCTTCAGAAGATACCTGGCATTTAGTCAACTTGGCTCTGAACCCTGCATGAAGAACACTTCCGAATGCTTATGCTCCACTCACTCATTTCACGGAATCATTAATGGCTTGGTTCAAGGGTTCCTTAAAGATCATCCAGTTCCAACACCCTGCCCTGGGCAGGGTCACCTCCCAGCAGACCAGGTCGCTCCAAGCCCCATCCAGCCTGGCCTTCAACCCCTCCAGGGATGGGGCAGCCACAGCTTTTCTGGGCAACCTTACATCCAACCCAGGCATGAAGTGCAATTTATCTTCGCCCCAAAGCAGGCAGGGACCCCAGGTGGCCTGTTTATACTCAGAACTAATTCCACAAGCTCAAAGAAGGGAAAAATAAGGAAAACTTCTAAGGAAAGTCAGATATGGGCATGTACATGATGTGGTTCACACCTCAACCTATGCTTTGAGTCCAGAAAGAGGAAGCCTGTGAACACGTATACTTTGAACGCACCAGGTTACAATCCCTCTTCCAACTTCTCCAGAAGTTCTTCCTGAGGTTCTGGTTGTACTTCTCTCCACTTTTTTCTTTTTCTTTTTTTTTTTTTTAATTATTATTATTTTAATTTCATTTGCACCCAAATGCAACTAAGTTGCGTAAACCGCTTCATTCTCTTCCACCACTTCCTCCCCCTCCTGCCTTGGCCAAAAATGGTTTGATTGAAAGGAATTTAGTGTCTGGGAGTCCTGCTTTCACTCCCTTGTCCAATGACCTCTCTGACCAGAGCACTATTTCATAGAATCATAGAAATGTCTAGGTTGGATGGGACCTTTAAGATCATCTAGTCCAACCATTAACTATTTGACAGTGTCCAGCTCCTCAGGCATCTTCAGAGCTGGCACTTACTCATGGTAAGGAATACCAACAGAAATAACTTGAATTAAGGAATACCAACAGAAATAACTCAAATTCTTTACTTGCTTGGATTAATCCTCTAACTCTCTTTTTTCTTCTTGGGTTTTGATTTGTTTTGTTTTTCAAATGGTCATATGAAGCGGAAGATAAACAACAGATACTATATTTAAAGCCTTTCTGATAGACCAATTACTTTACAAGAGCACACGGGTCTATCACATACACAAACTCTGGAGGCATTTTGTTCCCAGTCCAGTTAAGAAATTTGAGCATCCCCGTTAAGAACTGGACTAAATTCACACCTTGCTCTGAGCTGGGTTGTTATTAATTAATTTGGAAGTAACTGAGGTCCAGTTCTCAGGGAAGCTCGGCCCCATGTACACGTGTCCTTCCCCTGTGTGTTGACTCCTTCCTACACTGGGGGCAGAGAAAGTCACCTTTCCTGGGACGGGTGTGAAAAGGAATTTAATTGCTTTTTTCCACCTCTTCCAGATTAACTTAATTAATCCTCACCCTCCAAGAACAGAAAGTTAGCAAAAAAACCCTGCAAAATTTCAAAGGAAAGAGTAAGATTAAGATATCCATGAGAAGAAAAACCACAACAAAACAAAAACCATGAAGAAATACAGAAATAGGAGAAGCCTACAGAAGGCTATAAAACACAAGAAGAAATACAGAAATACAAGAATACAGAAATACAAGAAGAAATACAGAAATACAAGAATACAGAAATACAAGAAAATACAGAAATACAAGAAGAAATACAGAAATACAAGAAGCCTACAAAAGGCTATAAGGATTAACGTTCATGAAGTAAGTAAAGAAAAACTAAATTGATTAAAAAGACAGAGATAAGAGAGAGATGAGATTTCATGTCTACATTGCTAAATTATTTTTTATTTACATTCATAACTGGTAATGAAATCCAGCCATGAAACATTCATAACTAGAGACACTACATAGGCTCAGCTAAAAAAATTCTTACCAGGCTTAAATTTGATACCATCTGTTCCCGTTCCAAATGGGAAATGGAAAAAGGGAATTGCATATATAGGTGAAAACAGCAATTTCGGATGATGACAAGTCAGGCCACGACCTGAGGTAGGGTTTGTTTTTTCCCCTTCACACACACATTACTTGAGAAAAACCAGGCTGTTGAGCTATTAGGGTTGGATTCAATGNCATGAGACCTTGTTAGGAAGAAATGACCACTGCACTCTTCAGTCCCAAGGGAGTCCTGGGAGAAACAGCTCCCATCTACCTCCAGAGCTCCTTTTGGACCCCTCTTTCATAAAAACTATGCTCTTCAGAAGATACCTGGCATTTAGTCAACTTGGCTCTGAACCCTGCATGAAGAACACTTCCGAATGCTTATGCTCCACTCACTCATTTCACGGAATCATTAATGGCTTGGTTCAAGGGTTCCTTAAAGATCATCCAGTTCCAACACCCTGCCCTGGGCAGGGTCACCTCCCAGCAGACCAGGTCGCTCCAAGCCCCATCCAGCCTGGCCTTCAACCCCTCCAGGGATGGGGCAGCCACAGCTTTTCTGGGCAACCTTACATCCAACCCAGGCATGAAGTGCAATTTATCTTCGCCCCAAAGCAGGCAGGGATCCCAGGTGGCCTGTTTATACTCAGAACTAATTCCACAAGCTCAAAGAAGGGAAAAATAAGGAAAACTTCTAAGGAAAGTCAGATATGGGCATGTACATGATGTGGTTCACACCTCAACCTATGCTTTGAGTCCAGAAAGAGGAAGCCTGTGAACACGTATACTTTGAACGCACCAGGTTACAATCCCTCTTCCAACTTCTCCAGAAGTTCTTCCTGAGGTTCTGGTTGTACTTCTCTCCACTTTTTTCTTTTTCTTTTTTTTTTTTTTAATTATTATTATTTTAATTTCATTTGCACCCCAATGCAACTGAGTTGCGGAAACCGCTTCATTCTCTTCCACCACTTCCTCCCCCTCCTGCCTTGGCCAAAAATGGTTTGATTGAAAGGAATTTAGTGTCTGGGAGTCCTGCTTTCACTCCCTTGTCCAATGACCTCTCTGACCAGAGCACTATTTCATAGAATCATAGAAATGTCTAGGTTGGATGGGACCTTTAAGATCATCTAGTCCAACCATTAACTATTTGACAGTGTCCAGCTCCTCAGGCATCTTCAGAGCTGGCACTTACTCATGGTAAGGAATACCAACAGAAATAACTTGAATTAAGGAATACCAACAGAAATAACTCAAATTCTTTACTTGCTTGGATTAATCCTCTAACTCTCTTTTTTCTTCTTGGGTTTTGATTTGTTTTGTTTTTCAAATGGTCATATGAAGCGGAAGATAAACAACAGATACTATATTTAAAGCCTTTCTGATAGACCAATTACTTTACAAGAGCACACGGGTCTATCACATACACAAACTCTGGAGGCATTTTGTTCCCAGTCCAGTTAAGAAATTTGAGCATCCCCGTTAAGAACTGGACTAAATTCACACCTTGCTCTGAGCTGGGTTGTTATTAATTAATTTGGAAGTAACTGAGGTCCAGTTCTCAGGGAAGCTCGGCCCCATGTACACGTGTCCTTCCCCTGTGTGTTGACTCCTTCCTACACTGGGGACAGAGAAAGTCACCTTTCCTGGGATGGGTTTGAAAAGGAATTTAATTGCTTTTTTCCACCTCTTCCAGATTAACTTAATTAATCCTCACCCTCCAAGAACAGAAAGTTAGCAAAAAAACCCTGCAAAATTTCAAAGGAAAGAGTAAGATTAAGATATCCATGAGAAGAAAAACCACAACAAAACAAAAACCATGAAGAAATACAGAAATAGGAGAAGCCTACAGAAGGCTATAAAACACAAGAAGAAATACAGAAATACAAGAATACAGAAATACAAGAAGAAATACAGAAATACAAGAAGCCTACAAAAGGCTATAAGGATTAACGTTTATGAAGTAAGTAAAGAAAAGCTAAATTGATTAAAAAGACAGAGATAAGAGAGAGATGAGATTTCATGTCTACATTGCTAAATTATTTTTTATTTACATTCATAACTGGTAATGAAATCCAGCCATGAAACATTCATAACTAGAGACACTACATAGGCTCAGCTAAAAAAATTCTTACCAGGCTTAAATTTGATACCATCTGTTCCCGTTCCAATAGGGAAATGGAAAAAGGGAATTGCATATATAGGTGAAAACAGCAATTTCGGATGATGACAAGTCAGGCCACGACCTGAGGTAGGGTTTGTTTTTTCCCCTTCACACACACATTACTTGAGAAAAACCAGGCTGTTGAGCTATTATGGTTGGATTCGATGATCTTATGGTTGGGTTTGATAATCTTAGGGTTGGATTCAATCATCTTAGGGTTGGACTCAACTGCAGAGGCCCTTTCCAACCACACTGATTCTGTGATTCTATTCCTTGTCCCCCTGTGCTCAGCACTGGTGAGGCCACACCTTGAGGATTGTGTCCAGTTCTGGGCACCTCAGCACAAGAGAGATCTGGAGGGGCTGGAGCGAGTGCAGAGGAGGGACACGGAGCTGGGGAAGGGCCTGGAGAATAAGGCTTATGAGGATCGATTGAGGGAGTTGGGATTGTTTAGTTTGAGGAAGAGGAGGCTGAGGGGAGACCTCATCCCTCTCTACAACTGCTTGAAAGGGCATTGCAGAGAGGTTGGTGCTGGTCTCTTCTCACGGGCAATGAGCGATAGAAGGAGAGGGAATGGCTGCAAGCTGCAGAAAGGTAGGGTTAGGCTGGACATGAGGCAAGAATTCTTTCCAGCAAGAGTGGTCAGAGCCTGGACTGGGCTGCCCAGGGAGGTGGTGGAGTCCCCATCCCTGACTGTGTTTCAGAGTGGATGAGATGTGGTGTTGAGGGATCTGGTGTAGGGGAGAACTTGTAGAGTAGGGCTGATGGTTGGACTTGATGATCCCAAGGGTCTCTTCCAACCTGAGTGATTCTATGATTCTAAGGTTTATCCTAAGAAGTCACCAGTGCTTTGGTCGTGATCCTGCCCTTGGTCTGCACTGCTGCTCAGTTTCCAGTCCTAGAAAGAATGCCTTAAACACTCTGTTTTAGCTGAAAAACAACTTCAGGATATCACTCTAACCAGAAAGCATTAGTTGCCTGTGCAACTGAAAATGCCCTTCCTCTTACTGCCATCTCATTGCACGCTCATCGGGTGAAGCTCCAAGGGCTCCTCGCTTCCTTTAGCGGGGAGGAGAGACTGTTTTTGGGGATGAATGAGGTTCTCACGGAGCAGGGTTGTGGAGAGGGCGACCCTGTCCCCTTCGCACCAGCCCCACCGCGATGAAGGAGAACGGGAAATGCTGAATAGCTCCAGCAATCCAAACACTCGGATTTAAGGGAATTAGATTTGATCCCTCAATTTTTCACACAGCTCCAAGGTGCTACTGAATTAGCTATTTCCAGATAGTTACTTTCCAAATGAAACAGCAAATAAACTTCCTTGTTTATGATGTGCCTGCATTCAGAGCCAGACACGCAAAGGTGCAGTGTCAGAACACCCTCAGCTGGACACATCTGGGAGTTTTTACCCATCCCTAATGCACCTCTTGTCCACATATTGGCCCATTTTCCCCCTAAAACCATGCCAGCCTTTAGGGAATACAGCATCACTTGGGGAATTCCATGGGTTTACTACCGGCATTCAGACCAATTCCTTTCCCCTGTTTTGTACCTGGCTGCTTTTAATGACCCAAATCAGTGACCAATGGATCCCAATCGCCCTGCTGGAATATTCCCAGCTTTGTAGACCCCTAGTATATGTCCCCAGGTAATGTTGGCTCAAATTTGAAGAGTCCTAGTTTATTCAGTCAATCTGCTATAGAAACCAGTCCCTTTCCTTTGATTGTCTGTCTCATCCTTCTCTAAAGAGCTTTCTAACTGCACTGTATCTTTGAAGATAACGAGAGTGGAGCTGGCATAGGGTAATCAAGGTGTGGGCGAGGCATCATTTATACAACAGCATAGGATCATTATCCATTTTATACTGAACTTCCTTGAGTGAAATCTTAATGAAGACTTAAGTCAGACCTCAGTCTTAACCAAGTCAACACTTCGTTTGCATTTTGATCACCAGTGCGGCTCTAGGCCGACACTCTGAACCCCACGATCTCTGCAGAGTGCCAATGACATGCTCCGAGTCCAGTGTTCTCTGTGAAATAAGGATTTGAGTGCAGTGTGCATTATTTTAGATCATAGAATCATAGAATCA
>VZTM01007289.1:114273-133518 GCA_013400555.1 Jacana jacana
ACAATCCCCTCCCTGCTTCTGCTGGTCACACTATTCTTTATGCAAGCCAGGATGCCCTTGGCCTTCTTGGCCACCTCGGCACACCGTAGATCTCTTTATCTACACTGAAACAGGCCTGACATTTTATTGCCTGGTCACTCACAGCTGGGGATATTGCAGTGGTCACTCCACAGGTCCTCACAAGCACATACTGTCCTTGCTATTATTCCCAAGCAGTTTTTTCAGTGGTTCCCAGTGACAGGACGAGGGGAAATGGGCACAAGCTGGAACATCGGAAGTTCCATTCAAAGATGCGGAGGAACTTGTTTAGGGTGAGGGTGGCAGAGCCCTGGCAGAGGCTGCCCAGGGAGGGTGTGGAGTCCCCTTCTCTGGAGACCTTCCAGCCCTGCCTGGATGCAGCCCTGAGTGCTGTGCTCTGGGCAGCCCTGCTTTAGCAGGGGAGTGGGACTGGATGAGCTCTGGAGGTCCCTTCCAACTCTGACAGTTCCCTGATTCTGTGAATCTACCTTTGCACTCTTCTCTGGCCCCAGTGACTTCTTCTGGGCACACTGACAATTTATTCCTACCTTCTCTTTCCTCTTAAAACAACCACCTACCTATGGATAGGTATCTTTAGATACCAGATAGATATGGAAGTATCTCTCTTCTCATAGCATGGCTCCTTAGCATCAATACAAGCTTTTGTAGAGGGACATGGTTAAAAGCCTTTTTGGAAAACTAATTAGCCCACATCTATCAGATCACCCTATTAATATGCTTGATGACCCCTCCAAAGGGCTCCAAGGTTGAAAATAAAGCATGTGACACACGGCACACAGCAGAAAAAAAGAGGGGGAAAACATTTTTCTAGTTGTTTTCTGTCAGGCACCGCAAAATAGCACATTTTTGCATCCCAGCTCTAAAACACAGATGATGGTTGACACGGTGCTCAGTGACATGGTTTAGGTTGATGGTTGGACTAGATGATCTTAAAGGTCCTTTCTATGATTCGACGATGATAATCACTTCTCACCTAACGCTATGCCAGAAATACATGTTTGAGAACAACTTAAATACTCAATAGTATCTGAGTGCAGTGGGAAAAGTATTAATTATTTCAGCAGGGAGCCCCTAAAGAGACTTCGCTGCTGAAGTTTAATGTTTAAGGTTATTCAAACCTTCCCATTCCTCCACAGCCCTGTCATTGCACCCTGTAATCACCAGGAGGACTCAGCAGCAAGACACAAAACAGACCTTAAGAACTGGCCTCACTGCATTTTTAACTCTTGCCAGGTTGCAAAAATTTAGGCATCCTCATTATCACCTCATTTGAGGCGCTGATCAAAGTAAGCATTCCCGAAGGACACCCAGTCATTCAAGTACAATATGCCACCAGGGAAGAGGGAGAACAACTCTGTAGCCCAAAGTCCACCCTTAGAACACAAGTCTCCCTAAATTTTGTAAAAGCTGTTTTTTTTCTAAATTATACACCACCGTCACCAAGCTGGGTATTTTCAGTGTAGTTTGAAACCCTTCATAGAATCAGAGACTTGTCTGGGTTGGAAGAGACCTTTGAGATCATCTAGTCCAACCTAACCCGTGTCACTCAGCACTATGTCGACCTGTCTTTGAAATCCCTATAGGGATGGTGCCTCAACCACTGCCCTGGGGAGCCCAATCCAAGGCTTCAGAACCATTTTTGTGTTCAGATTTTTCCTGACATCCAATCTGGACCTCCCCTGGCACAACTTGAGGACATTTCCTCGTCCTACTCATTCTGACTGCTCCCAGTGCTGAAGAAGGTGAGAATCTCCCACAGATTTCATAGAATCATAGAATCGTTCAGGTTGGAAGAGACCCTTGGGATCATCCAGTCCAACCATCAGCCCCACTCTGCAAAGTTCTCCCCTGTTCTCTCTCAGACCATCACATCCACGAAGCAAACATCCATACATCAATGAGATAAAAGGGAGTATTAACAGAGTTAGTTACAACAGAAACGTAGTGTTACATGGACTACTGTTTCCTGCAAGGCCCAAATACACATCGTTAAGAGACGGATGAAAAGGAATTTGAGATGGAAATAAAGAATAAAGACATGAAGAAAAGAAATAGCTAGATCTTTTTCAGATCTATAGGAGGGCTTCTACCAGCCTAATCATCTGAAATCAAACCTGAAATTAGATCAATTCCAATGCTTGGTGGAAAGATGTATTTGAGAGCTGTAAGCAAAGGTGTCATGTCTGTGATGAACTGCAGTACAAAAAAAACAAACCAACACCACAAAACCAAAACATAAAAATAACCAATCTAAACACAAAAAAAACCCCACCAAATCCCCAAACTTCATCTAGAGTCTTGAATTACTGGAAACTTTGTGCTCTCTCCTCACTGTTCCAATATGCATAATCCCAATGGTGTGCACTTTGAGATATTTTTGGCACCTCCCACATCGTTTCTGTTCAACTTGCAAATAAAAGAGATGAAGAATAAATTACTGAGAAGCAAAAGAAGCAGTGGAGTTCCATGAAGTGACCTCAGCAGATAGGAGTTATATTCACCTCACCAGACAGAAAGCCCTGAGGTATTTCATAAGAACGTAAGAAAAGAACACTGGAAATTATTTACTGTTTTGTACTTCATCCACATCTCGTTCATTGATTCATTTTAAGGTTTTTTAACTGGAAGGGTGACCCCAGATACACTTTAAGGTAGTAGTGATACTAGAATTGGTAAAGACGAATCAGCACATGGAGCACGTTGGTTTTGTAGCAAAATGACTTTCTGCAGATGAAAAGTCAGGCCCAGCGAGACCAGTTCCACACAAGAAAGCACTAACGACCCCTATTTGCTGACAAGCTTCTAGTCCTATCTGATGCTTTCAGTGCTAAAGCCATTTTAAAATGCTAAAATGAAGTTTTTAATTACCAAGACAGTACAAATTAATATAAACATGAAAGAAGTCTCATGTCACAAATGAAATACCTAACAGAAGCTCACTGAAAGGGGCAGCTAAACACATTTTTACCTAACATGTAAAAATTTGTTGACATAATAAAAAGCATTTCCCATGTGAAAGTTACAGATAATTTTGCTGAACTAATTTAGAAATCATGAAAACATAATTACTTCCATTTGAATGCTTAAGTAACGCTGTGAGGCAGCCTTTGCTGCTGACTGGGCCCAGGAGAGTTTCCAGCACAGCAAATCAAACACTTGGGTGAAAACTTGGGGATCTCAGATCTGCCAGGTCGGTTAATACCCAATTACTTCTTTTACTTATTTTTGAACTCAATAGCACGCTTCCTGAGACTGAAAACCAAAAGAGTTAAGGCTAACTTCTTGCTGGCCTCCTTGCCAGCAGAGCTGGTCAGGTCACAGGTTCTTTGGCCATCTTGGAGTCCCCTCAGGGAAGGACCCTCAACATCCACACCTCCTCTCTCCCCCAAATTCATATCTAAGGTCCACTCAACATGGGGATGTCTGTACTCCCAAGACGCATCTCAGCTCACCCCCTCTGGTGAGGAACCCCCCAGAAAACCTGCCTACCAAGGGTCCCACAGTGTAATCCTTCAGAGAATTTATGAGTTGTAATTGAGCTAGCTCTACTACTCCGTTCCAGAAAAAAGGAGAGAAAAGGAAGAAGAGAAAGAGAAGAGAGAAAAAAACCCACCCCAACCCTAAAATTGTCTCTTTCCATGCAAGCAAAAACTGTAGGTGAGCTTTAGGTGAGCTACACAACTTAAACATGAGGAGAATTAGCAATAACGAGACAAGAGGAAATGGTCTCAAGTTGCACCAGGGGAGGTTTAGGATGGACATAAGGAAAAGGGTTACGAAGTGTTGGAGGAGGCTGCTCGGGGCAGTGGTGGAGTCCCCACACCTGGAGGTCTGTACAAGCCGGACAGACGTGGTGCTGAGGGACATGGGTTATTGATAGACTTGGCAGCGCTGGGTTAACGCTTGGACTTGATGTTCCAACCTAAACAATTCCATGGTCGTAGGTGTCGGAAAGGAATTCTACTGTGAGGAACTGTAGTGTCGTTTTTAAAACAAAACATGCTGACCTTAGCCCAATTTTCTTTTATTTTCATTATTTCAGACAAAACAAACCAACAAAAACCTTTCCGGGGAAGTGTTAGTGAGTATGGCTTTATTTTCACTGAGATTTTCCATGAAAAAATAATTTGACCAACTCTCCACTTAAAAACTAACAGAAAGATCAGTGTTTAGGTTTTTTCTAGGTCTATGTATATTAATGCATTCGATTCCAAATTCCTCTGGCTGAGAAAAGTGATAAGAAACAGGGGAGCAAATATACTGAAGTAATGGAAATAGATATTTCACCTGAAGTAAAATTTAAACATCACATGGGATTGTTAAGTAACAAGATAGAAAGGACTGAGGGGTTTTTTTCAACCACAGAAAATGAGCTTTCCAGGTTTCCCAAGGACAAATTTGCTATCGAATAAACTGTTCTTTATTGGAGTGGGAAAGCAAATTATTGCAAGACTGATATTTCTAATTTCTGCATGAATACTACACAGAAAAATAAAATACTTCAAGGTGTAATAGCAATAGTTCCATCCACAAGGTCTGTCTATCATCTTATTTTATCCTTGGTATTTTTGCATTACTCCCAACATGATGGTACTGGACAAACCCAGAAGCTGACAGCCATCTGCACAAACAGCTCCTGCCCAAAGACACAGGATGTCTCGATGGGAGGGATGACGTCAAAACATCTCCTTCCCTCCATCTTCTCTGGAACAACATCCACTGAGCTGAACTGAGCCTGGCACGGTGGAATCTGGCAAGGAATGTCAAGGCAAGAAGGACTTCTCTAAGGATGTAAGCAATAAAAGGAAGATTCACAGAATGCTCTGGGGCTGGAAGGGATCTCTGGAGACCATCCAGTCCAGATCAAGTCCAATCCTCTGCCAAAGCAGGTCCTCCTAGAGCAGGTTGCACAGGAACTCGTCCAGGTGGGGCTTGAATGTCTCCAGAGATGGAGACTCCACCACCTCTCTGGGCAGCCTCTGCCAGGGCTCTGACACCCTCACAGCAAACAAGTTCCTCCTCATGTTGAGATGGAACTTCCTACATTCAAGTTTGTGCCTGTTTACTCTTGTCCTCTCTCTGGGCACTGTCACATTGACAGTGACAAAAGGCTGGCCCCATCCTCCTGACACCCACCCTTCAAGTATTTCTAGGTGTTGATCAGATCCCCCCTCAGCCTTCTCTTCTCCAGACTAAAAAGACCCAAGTCCCTCAGCCATTCTTCATCAGAGAGATGCTCCATGTTCCTCAGCATCTTTGTAGCCTCTGCACAACCCTCTCCAGCAGTTCCCTGTCCTTCTGGAATTGGGGAGCCCAGAACTGGGCCCAGTGCTCCAGATGGGGCCTCCTCAGGGCAGAGCAGAGGGGCAGGATGACCTCCCTCCATCTGCTGGTCACATTCTTCCTGATGTCCCCTGTGATGCCATTGGCTGTCTTGGCAATTTCCCAGCTTGGGAAAATGTTGGCCTGATGCTCAATGGGACAAGGACCCTCGTGACACAGGACAGAGCAAAAAGTGAGGTACCACTTGCCTTCATCATCTCAGTGTTTTTCTAGTAAGATCAACCTTCCGAAACCCAAGGATTCAGAGATCAAGAGGAAAGTCTGGAGAGCAAGGAACTTGTGCCTGAAGTTCTCCAGAAGCAGGTTACAGCAAAGAAACCAAACATAAACTGGCTTTTGTCAGAGTGAAGCACGAGAATGCAAGCTGAATTCTGCTAACCCTGCCCTCATGAACCCATTGCTCCACAGTCACTTTGCACAAATCCGTTTGACAGGCAACACCTTCACTTTGACCCAAGAGGCATCATTCCCACCCAGGGTTAGGACAGAAGAAGACCTAAGCCCTACCTAATAACTTGTCCAGCTCCTTTGTTCTGCTCCTACCACAATTCAGAGGAATAAACTGCTCCTGGTTGGCAAAGTGACAGCGAAGGGACAAATTCACGTTGGAGAGTGGAAAAGCCAAGGAACAAGGTGGGCCTCGGGAGTGTGATGCACGGAAAATACAAGAACCTGAAGGAGAAAGAGCTTAAACCAACCGGTGCTGGTGTCTGCATAAAGTGATGATGCTTTTTAAAGAGACCTAAATTCATTCCACAGACACACACAGGTATCCACAGCTATTTTTCCCCTCTTTAAATTTAGGATGCTAAAACAGCAAACCAACAACAACAACAGCAAAACCAACCATCGAACAAACAAACAAAAAAGCCTTTAGATAGACCAGACAGACCAGACCTCCAGATACTCAGATTCTATTCCAACAAGTCCCTCAGAAAATGACCTTCCTGCCTCTGAAACCACCAGACCAGCACCACTGAAACCATGTAAGCTGTCGTTATTACCGTTTTCGTGCAATGCCGCCTGCCTCGCTTAATGAAACCAGACAGGTGGGATTAAATTCCCAGTTTCCCAGCTGAAGCAGAAACCAGCCTTTGAGAGAGCGAAACCTTCCTTTTTTCCAAGTCCATCTCCTTCAGAAAGGTGTAGGAAAGGCAGTGAAGCACCACCCACAGTGGCTGGAGAATGCCTCTGTGCCACCAGCAAGATAAAGAAGATAAACACCAGGCAGGAGTGACACAGACCCAGTCCACCCCAGCACTGCTGTGTTAACTCGGAGGGGGGGTTCCAGACATGTTCTTCTATGGGTATTTTTAGAGCTTTCAGGCCTTACATCACTAAAAAGAATTAAATACAGAACCTTTGTAGTTTCTCCTACTCACTTGGGGCAGAAAGCTGTGGCCGTTCAGCTCATACACACGGTCTGCAGGGAGCAGCAAAAGACCTGGATGCTACTCTGTCCTCAGCACTGGTGAGGCCACCCCTTGAGTCTGGTGTCCAGTTCTGGGCACCTCAGCACAAGAGAGATCTGGAGGGGCTGGAGCGAGTGCAGAGGAGGGACACGGAGCTGGGGAAGGNCTCCGGAGCTGAACAAATAACCCTGGATCAGAGCGGACCAGACAAGTTACTGACAAGTCAAGTCAGGCACATCACAGGAAGCTAAAAATCAACAAGACAGAGAACCTGCGGGCAAAGAACCTCCTCCATCCCCCTTAAACCCCTTCATTTGAATACACCTTCTACAATCTCCTTCGCCCTTTCCCCTTCTACCTGCCCTCGGACGATCAGTCTGCACCGACGTCTGCTGCATCGACCGCCTTCGAGCAAACACACTCAAATGAGAAGTCAAACAAAGGAATGAGGAATCCTAAATTCAAGGGGAAAAAAAGGGTCTCTCTGTTCTGAAACAAATCCTTTTTCACTGAAGGTTGAAGGCTAACGCTGAGCAGACGGCCTTTGTTTGGTCTCCAGGCGTGACTCGGGCGCTACTTCAGCCATTCTGGCCACCAAAAATGAGTCACGCTCGGAGTCTCTGGTGCTGTGTCTAAATTTATCCTTTTCCTCCCAAAGAGAGAAGAAAGCAAAAATACTCACTACCAGAATGAATATTGTCTCTTGAAAGGCCATGAACCGTTTGTTCTCACATTCCTTGAACTTCTCCAGGATAAAGCACAAACTTTTTATTATTATTATTTTTTTTTAGCTTGTTCAGAAAAGCAGCTATGAAGCACCAGGAGATTACTATTCCTGAAGCAGCTCAGATTGTATAACTGGCAGAACAATCCTTCTACCACAGCTTCTTTTAAGGTGAGACAAATATTTTTCAACGCTCCCATCAACTCATTTTCCAACAGATGGATTATTAAATGGCAGAAAAAGACCGTGAAGATGCACACTCACCTCTCACCTCGTAACATTACAAGTTTTATCTACAGTAAGCAGATAAGAGAGAAGGACGTCCTAGTAACCCTCTGAAGATATACTTCAATCCCCAAACAAACACGTTTTACAACCCCTGCTCTCAAGGTTCACCCTTCATTATTGTAAAGCCATTGTAAGGCATTAAAGAGCGTGTCACTGGCAATTACAGGACCAGCAAAGCCTACGTTTGAGCTGCCCTTCTTTCCATCGGGGGGCAGGGGAGGCCAGGGCACAGTCCCACCCGTGGATGGAGTTCTCTCTGTATCGCAGCACACTGCTCTGTGCTCACCACGGAGCTTTTCACTTACACCATATTTTATCCGAGATGACAAAAGGCGGCTCTTAGAACCGGGAGTAAATTAGGGATTGCAAGGGAAAGGGCGATTCCCTCCCCGCCGCGCTCGGGCTTCTGCAGTCAGGGCCAATTAGCATCACAGCCACTTCACAAAGGGGTTGCAGATCATCTCTTACACTCACCAGGAGAAATTCCCAACACAGAATCACAGCCCTAACAACCACAGACAAGTCCCAGGCAAAAGCCAAGGCCACCAGCACGGCAGCACCAGTGCCTTGGCAACTCATGCTCTGCTGCAAAATCCACCCAGATCTAAATTTACTTTAAACTTTACACTGACTTTATGCTCACGCTTAAGTACATATGCAAAACTATTCATTTTCACAATTCTGCAGAGCAGCTACAAAAATTAACCCCTAATTCACCTCTGTGTGAAAGATGACAGGCCTTTATCTGCTGAAGAGAATTTCTTCAGAACAGCGAGTGTCTCGGAAAACTTGTAACTCAAGTCACAAGCCCAGGCTGTAAACCAAAGTACAACAAGATTAGATAGATTATATATATATACACATATAGACACAGCACCTGGGTACTAGAAGAGATCAAAGCCTCTGCTTACAGCCCAGTAAAACATTCCTGCACTCAGTAATTGTTATATGGAGGTGTGTGCGTGTGAGTTCACATCTGCCAGCGCTTCCACGGAATCTGGACACGGTACTGATCACACACGATGGAAGAGGGCGTTGTGTCCTAGCAAACACCGACCACCACGACTACCCAAAGAGCGCTGGTAGACTGTCAGACTGCTGGGTGGCCTTTTTAGGCAGCCCCAGATATTCTCTAGGATATTCAGCACCTAATCCGGATTGCACTCAAGTCTTTTGGGAAGAATCACCAAAATCAAGCTTTCTCTCACAGCTCAACGGATCCACATGGAGGTACCACAGCCCCCTCTCCTCTCCCTTGGTTACAGCAGACCCAACATTGCAGAGTAATCTGAAAAAAAACCTCAACATTTGATAAAGAGGATTTCCCTTTGAATCATAGAATCATTCAGGTTGGAAGAGACCCTTGGGATCATCCAGTCCAACCATCAGCCCCACTCTACAAAGTTCTCCCCTACTCCAGATCCCCCAACACCACATCTCATCCACTCTGAAACACAGTCAGGGATGGGGACTCCACCACCACCTTCCACGTGCTTCAGCTGCATTTTTCAGACCTCCTCTCTTGCAGCTGCAAGACCGGATAATCCAACCCAAACCTCAGCCCCAGCTTCCCGGGCTTCCCCGTTCCATCCCTGAGCTCTTTGGATTCCAGAGGTTCCCAACAGATCTGAGCTCCCCCCGGTGTTTAGACAGCAACAACAACGACGTTCTCTCAGCGGAGCGTGTCAGCCCCGTTCTTGCAAACACTGTCCTGTCACAAAGCAGGGCTAGACACAGGGCAGCTCCCAAAGGCTGATCAAAGAAATAAAAAAGTCCATTATTGGGCAGCAGATCCCAGAACACACGGACTCGCACTGAAAACCTGCAGTCTCCTTCCTCCCTCTTTCCTCAGCTGGCCTGACCTGAAATGCCAGCCATTAAATTCTGCATTTAATCAGCTGGCAAACTATATTTTGGCTAAAAGAGTAACCAAAACCCTACAAAATATTGAATATGAAGCACTTGGGGGATTTAAGAAAAGCAGGATTAGATCTTCTGTCTCCTGGTGGTGTAAAGCCCCAGAGAGGCTCCCTCAGGCGTGTCAGCTCCAGCAGCAAGACTTCATTACCTCTGAAAAGTACCCCTGGAACTGTAAACCCGAACAGCAGAGTTAGCTCCTTGCCCAGCTTTACTTCAGACCCTGACTCCTGACATTTCAGCACAGAAACTCTACCTGGATTCAATTCTTTCAAAACAAACACCACAAAAGACCTACCCTATTTAATTTATCTCATAGAATTAATGAAAATTACTTTTGCCCACCTTGCTTAGAGAACCACAAATACGATTCAATAACTTTTATGGCCACCTCCTTTACAGGCTGTAAAGAGAAAATATTTCATTAACTAAGACTAACACCCTGAAATATCACAAAATATTCAAAGATTTGCATTATCAGCAGCTGCTGACAACCACAACCCAGAGATATTCTGGAGGGTAGATTCTCCTCTCTGATTTGAATGGGAAATAACCCGTGCACCTCAGCAAAGAGCCGCCTTTGATTTCCATGGTGGCAAACAGGGAGAGGACAGGGCTATTCAAAGCGTCCCCATTCCCCTCCCTTACACCAATTGCTGTTTGATAACGGCGAGCACAATGTAAAGAGAAACAGCCACCTTGTCCTTTGGCACATCCAGCTTTCCTTGGCTTAACTCTGCTCAATCCTCTGCAGGAAAACAGTCAAAACCTCAGGGTCCTGACAAGAGTCAGCGATGAATAAGGACAATAGAAATTAAAAGAAGAAAGAGAGAAAGAAAGACAGAAAGAAAGAAAGAAAGGAGGAAGGAAGGAAGGGAGGAAGAGAGGAAGGAAGGGAGAAAGGGAAAGAAAGAAAGGGAAAGAAAGAAAGGGAGAAAGGGAAAGAAAGAAAGGGAGAAAGAAAGAAAGAAAGAAAGAAAGAAAGAAAGAAAGAAAGAAAGAAAGAAAGAAAGAAAGAAAGAAAGAAAGAAAGAAAGAAAGAAAGAAAGAAAGAAAGAAAGAAAGAAAGAAAGAAAGAAAGAAGGAAAAGAAAAGAAAACAAACAACTAAACCAAACCAAACCAAAGCTGTGATCCGTCTCTGTGCCCTGAACAGGTCTTTGGGTGTGAAAAGAATCCAAGGTGTTTGTAGATGAATAAATTCCATGGGTGTCAGAATATCGAGGCAACTCGGGTTGCCGTTCATCTGGTGCCTGAAAGGTGCGGGGAGCAATCCTCTCCTCACAGTCAGGACTTCTGTCCCTCCTTCTTTATCTTCCACTCCCTTAGCAGAATCACAGAATCATAGAATCATAGGTTGGAAGAGACCAGAAGTTGTTGAATCCTCAGTGCTTACACCCAGGATGCGCTTCCGAGAGAAATGTTTCCGTTGTCAGCTCGGCAATTTATTGTGGACGTGTCTGGGTCTCACACACACACTCACACAGGTATTATCTGCCCCCCTCGCTGGCAACACAAAAGCTTTCAAGACACATTTCCATGCTCTGAAAACTTCCTCCACACACAGTATTTAGGCCTACAGGAGAAAAAGGGTACTGTTCCCACCACAAATAATTTTGTGAATATAAGGAAACATTTACAGGTAGTATATAACCAAGTATATATGTGTCNAGGAACTTGTTCGCTGTGAGGGTGGCAGAGCCCTGGCAGAGGCTGCCCAGAGAGGTGGTGGAGTCTCCATCTCTGGAGACATTCAAACCCCACCTGTGGGACCTGTTCCTGGTGGCCCTGTTCTGGCAGAGGATTGGACTGGACGATCTCCAGAGCTCCTTTCAAGCCTCAGAGCATTCCGTGTGTGATTCTGTCTAATAAAATTCAAGTAATATTAATTCATGGGGGCACAGTATAAAATACCTTACCCAACCCACGAAAGGCTTCATATCTGGTATCCACACAAAACTTCTGATGAGCACCAGAAGGTAAGACTGATGTGTACACCTCATGCCAAAATGTCATTAAGAAGTTCCAGGGCTTTGAAGCATGATTCTACAAACCGCCAAACCCAGAGATTTGCCAGCATCTCTTCCTACACCTCAGATACCACCCTGCCACTATTCTGAGTCAAAGAAACACAAAAAGAGACAAGCTGGACATATGTTGAAGGGCTATTTTTGATATGTGTAAAGGAGGCTACCTAAACATACGCTTATCAGGTACCAAAGCCAGACATCTGGTGACGTGGAATTGTAATTAACTGTCATGGAAATACAGAAGAGATACAAAGATCTGCTCTGTAATTACCAAACGTTTCAATTTAAAAGGGGGGAAACCCAGAAGTATCATTAAAGGGAATGCTCCTGACACAGACACAGCTTTTCTTCGGCAGACCATTGTGTCTCTGTGTGATGCACTTACGACAGCGTCTCATGCTTTTACTGAATTTCCCGAACTCTAACGTACACCATCACACCAACTACCAGGCAAAAGCCAGCCCGCTCATTCAGGAGATACTCTTGGCTGTGCTTCCTCCAGCACATCCTCAAACAACCATCAGGAAAAGGAAAATATTTACTACCTACTCTCCCTTGTTTAATATTTGTTTACGTTCAAATTTCTAATCAGTGAACAGCAGAGGAGGAAACCAAAGGATAAACCAGAAAAAAATTGAGGGTTCAGGTTTTTGGAGATGATGTGTGGGGTTTGGGGTTTTTTTTCCCTGTTTTCCAAATCTTTTACTGAAAAAAAGATAATGAGGGGATTGGATAAAAATTGTCACTGCAGCAGCAGTTCTTAAAACTGATGCAACGCGAAAACAAGCTCAGAGCAGTTCACTGAAATTAGCTTTCTTGGTGCACATGGCCTGAGGAAGTGAAAAATAAAGAAATGAAATATTACACCTATAGAGACTTTCATGTCTTCTCTAAAAATTAACCAAAGACTGCAATTCAATAATTACCTGTGAGTAAGACTATTCTGTCAGGTAGGAGCAGCCACACAGGCACATGATGTTTTATACAACAAGCTAAAGTGGAGAAAAACACCCTTTTGACAGCCCTGTTTACAAGGGCTACCACCACAGACCCCTACAAATGATTTTAAAACCAAATTTAACTACATGAAAATACTACTATACTAATTGGCAGATTTACTATGTTCTTTTAAAATGAAAACAAGATCTAACACATTTCTTATACTGAGTCTGCACAGTCCTTCATTTGATGTCTCTTTTGACCCAGCTGACTTTCTGACCAGAAACACCAAAGTGGAAAAAAACCCCACCTAGGCCATTAATTAATATTTCTGGCAATAAAATGAGATCATGCCACTCAATAATTTGTTATCACGGACAAACTGAAGGGTAGCATCCCTTTTCATAAGATAGAGGCCAAAGCTGCTGTAGTAAGTCATTCCATGAAAAAGACATTGCTTAAAAAAAGAAAAGAAACCATCATATTCAAGTTGATGTCTTTGTATTTCAGTTTGCTCAATTCAAATCAGGTCAATGTACACACGGAGAGATGTAGAATAATAGAACCCTTTAGGTTAGAAAAGACATTTAAGAGCACCGAGCCCAGCCGTCAGCCCAGCACTGCCGAGTCCATCACTGGCCCATGTCCCACAGCACCATGTCTACCTGGCTTTTAAAAACCTCTAGGGATGGTGCCTCAACCACTGCCCTGGGCAGCCTCTTCCAAGGCTTCATAACCCTTTCAGTGTAGAATTTTTCCCAATATCCTTCCTAAATCTTCCCCTGGCGCAACTTGAGGCCATTTCCACTTGTCCCATCCCCTGTTCCCAGGGAGAAGAGACTGACACCCCCCCCTGGCTACACCCTCCTTTCAGGGAGTTGGACACAGCGAGAAGGTCTCCTCCCCTCAGCCTCCTTTTCTCCAGGCTGAATGCCCCAAGCTCCTCCAGCTGCTCCTCCTAACAACACTTGTGCTCCAGACCCCTCACCAGCTCTGTTGCCCTTGTCTGGACTCACTCCTGCCCCTTGGTGTCTTTTTTGTGGTGAGGGGCCCAAAACTGGACGTAGCCTTCAAGGTGAAGCCTCACCAGTGCCCAGTATGGGGAGACAGTCACTGCCTGAGCCCTACTCCCCACACTATTCTTGACCCAGGCCAGGATGCCACTGGCCTTCTTGGCCACCTGGGCACACTGCTGGCTCATATTCAGCCACTTGTCAACCAACACCCCCAGGTCCTTTTCTGCCAGGCAGCTTCAGACACTCTGCCCCAGGCCTGTAGTGCTGCATGGGATTGGTGTGACCCACGTGCAGGTCCCAACACTTGCCTTGTTGAACCTCATCCTATTGGCCTTGGCCCATTCATCCAGCCTGTCCAGATCCCTCTGTAGAGCCTTCCTACCCTCCAGAACATCAACAGTCCCGGCCAGTTTGGTGCTGCCTGTGAATTTACTGGAGGTGGGCTCAATCCCCTCACCCAGGTTATTGATAAAGACATTAAACAGAATTGGTCCCGATAATTAGCCCCAGGGAACATCACTTGTGACTGGCCTCTAACTGGATTTACCTCCATTTGCCACCACTCTCTCTTGGCCCGGCCTCCAGTTGGCTTTTTACCCAGCAAAGAGTACTCTGGTCCAGTTAAGATCAGCCAGTTTCTCTAGGAGAATGCTGTAAGAAACGGTGTCAAAGGCTTTACTAAAGTCTGGGTAGACAAATGTACAAATTGCTTCCCCAAACCATCATCATCTTTTTCTTTTCTCTCCCTCTCCAAAGTTTCCCTGACCATCTATCTCCTCTCTCTCTCTTTCTTTCCCTTTCTGTAAAGGCTAAAGGATCTTTTGCTATCCCCCCAAAAAGCTCTTCAATGATAGTAATTTGATTCCTTCCATCTGAAGTGTTCCACTGCACTCATGAAAAGCCATGAGACTCCTATCCAAGGCTACTGATACCGTTTTCAAACAGATGCGTGAAAAGCTTCTTACACAGACAATATCTTCATTTTTAAGACAGTACAGTAAAAATAAAGCCAGAAGCTGGCAGCATCCCACAGCTGGCAGAAGAAGCCTGAAATAGAAACTTGAATTACTTAAGCCAAAATAAATCCATATTCTTCAGTCACCTGCTTATCTGAAAGCATACACCGGGGTTGGAGCCTGCGTATAAAAGTTAAGCATCTTTGCTGAAAAACAGCATGAAATCCTGCTTCTTAACTACTACACTGTATTTTCTCCTCGGGAGGTGGAGAAGTCTTGTAGTTCATCGTTTGTGGTTGTCCTTGCCAGCAAAGCATATTCTTTGTCTGGTCTAACTAACAGCAATTTTACCTTAGAGGCACTTTTCAAAGAGGCACTTTTCAAAGAGGCTAAATACTCCACTGAAATAAAAAGTTTTCAGTGTTTGCTGGGCCAATTTCTAGGCGAGTGAGCAGCCAGTTCACTGAGTGACTTCAGCAAATCCAGCAACCACGTACATCTCCCAGAACAAAGCTCTTCATCCACATCTAAATAACCAAGTAAAACACATGCAGCAGAGAAAGCCACGCACACACACTGTGAACAGGGGAGAAGCCCTTACACCAGTCTCCCTGTGTGGTTAGGAAAAGCATTGCTAAGCATAACTCTTGGACACCTACAGCAAGGCCTCCAAGGATTTGAAGTCAGTTTCTTTCCCCTGGACCATGAAAGCCTCCCTTGCACCTTGACCAACCCTGACTCACTCTAGATCTGGATTACAAGTCACACAAAGACCATTTCATCCCCAGCTGAGGAGATGACCTACAAGTAAGGAAAAAAACAACAAAGTGATATGAAAACACTTAAAGAAATCTATTGTCTCATATATATATATATATATCTCAATTATTATGAACACACTAAAGTCTCATTATGACGAATGAGCATGTCTTAAACAAGATTTCAATGTGTTTCAAAACTAAGCATTACACTGAAGGCAGGGAAATACACATTCTTAGCCTAGATCTGGCATGTTTTGCCAGCTTGAGATAAATGCACTGAACTTAGCTGTGACACTACATACATACTGATTTTTGAAAATTCTCTTCTACATAGATTAAAAAAAATCCAAACAGGGATAAAGAGGTCAGTGGTGTTGCTACAGCAGCAAAGAATCCAAAAAGTGCCAAATTTCTCCCATGTAAAATAAAATCCAAACTGCCAGAGTTATGGCCCTGTGGCCTACTCTGAGTACAACTGTATAGTCTGAAAGACTTCAAGAACTTCACAATAATCACTGGAAAGGCATATTAAAAAACAAAGCAGAAAGAAAAGATGAAATACGGGAAGCGATCGTGTTGATGTGAAGCTTTTCAAAAGCAGAGCCCAAGCAAAAATTGAAAGAAATTCCTGCTTGATGCACCAAACCACCCATGTTGCCAGGAGTACATTCCAATTCTTGAAAATAATGAGTATTTTTATCATAAAAGAATTTGCTAGGCCTGTATCTAAGAGAGCACTCCTTTTTTATCTGGTAACATTTATCTGTAAGTGCTATCATTCTTCGAGTGCTATAAATACACATATGCATATTAATGACCACATTATCAGTTAAGTGACTGAAGTCTGCTCAGTTCCTGGCTTTGCTCTTGGTTTTAAAACTCAGCACTGCATTCTGGTAATAAATAGCTCATAACCTGCCTGGAGAACCATCTACCCAAAATCACTCCTCCTTACCTTAAAGAGGTCCAATGTGTATGCTTCAGAACCTACTGCAAGCCAAGAAAACAGTGTTTATTTCACCGGCATCATTTTCACTGTTTCAGTCTCTACTTGGCAATATCAAGATGCTCACACTTCTATAAAGCTGCTTTTGATTCACTGTCATTTATGCTACATGTTTTGCTTTGTAAATAAGGCTGCTTGCTGCTAGAACAACGTGGCGTCTATGAATCAATAAAATATAAATCTATTTTATAGAAATCAAAGAGGCTTTGCATGTCAATGACTGCAAAGAGCAGTGCCTGGCATTTCCATCTGCAGCCCACCCACGAAGATCACACGCAGCTCTGACTCTGCAGCCTCAGACAGAGCTCAATTCAAACATATTTATTGTAAATGACTACCTTTTAGGAGACAATGACTGCTTTACTCCTTTTTCATATTTTTTTTATATTCACACAGAATCACAGAATGATACAGGACTGGAAGGGACCTCTGGAGATCATCCAGTCCAACCCACTGCTCCAGCCAGGTCATCCACAGCAGGTCCCACAGGAACGTGTCCAGGTGGGGTTTGAATGTCTCCAGAGATGGAGACTCCACCACCTCTCTGGGCAGCCTCTGCCAGGGCTCTGCCACCCTCACAGCAAACAAGTTCCTCCTCATATTTAGATGGAGCATCCCATGTCCCAGTTTGTGCCCATTCCCTCTTGTCCTGTCCCTGGGGACCAATGGAAACAGCCTGGCCCCATCCTCCTGACACCCACCCTTGAAGTGTTTCTGGGTGTTGATCAGATCCCCCTCAGCCTTCTCTTCTCCAGACTAAACAGACCCAAGTCCCTCAGCCTTTCCTCACCAGGCAGATGCTCCATGTCCCTCAGCATCTTTGTAGCCCTAATTTTTTTCATACCAGCTCATAAGGTGCCTGATTTTAGAATTGTGACCACGACAGTGTTGGTACCATAGGGGGATTTTACCTATTGCTGAACAACTTATTTTATTTCAGTACTTAAAGTTCTGGGCCTCGTGCACTACTGATTTACATTCTCCCTCCCGTTTTTATTTCTCTCATTAGGACATGACTTTGCACTGCTTAAAAGATGTCCCCTTCCTTGTAATAATCACCTTCACCCCAGTCTTGAAGCCACAACAGCTGTTGGTTTTAGCAGTGTTGGGCTAGTTCTGCTGCTCTTACATTTATCCTTCCTGTCCCTCTGTCACAGGGGGGCTGTTCCATGTTACGAGCCATTGCTTTAACCTCTCAGCTGCTCCTTTTAATGTCTTTTTTCATTGTTGTTTTGCTGGAGAAAGATCTCACTGCAGTGAGACTGCAACAGGAAAAACTTCACAGTGAGGGAACCCTGGCAGGGGCTGCCCAGGGAGGTGGTGGAGTCTCCTTCTCTGGAGACATCCCAAACCTGCCTGGAGGCGTTCCTGTGTGACCTGCTCTGGGTGTTCCTGCTCCGACAGGGGGTTGGACTGGAGGAGCTTTCAAGGTCCCTTCCAATCCCTGAGATTCTGGGACTCTGTGATCACTCCCAGCAAATACCTGCAGAGAATCATACCCTGACTCCTCCTCTGCTAGACAAAGGCTTCTCTTTGGTAGGAATTCCCAGCTGGTCACCTCAAGGAAACTAAAAGTCACTCTCTGCTTTGCACTTGAATATTTACCCCACCAACCAGTCTGACTGGCTTCATGTATTCAATTATTAGCAACCAGCCTGGCCAGGTGGGGAGTACAGCCCTGGGATAATACGTCTCCTCATCAGGTTCACCATGTCCTTCGCTCTTTGAAGGGGGCTTCTCTGGAGGACAAAAAAAAAAATCAATAAAGAATTTAAAAGAAAAATTCACATTTTTAATGCTTTTATGGGGTTGACTCAATTTTTTTAAGAGCCTGGCACTGTCCTGTGATGAACAAACCGGTGCAGAACCCCCACACCCACTTGCAGTCCTTCAGTAGGTCATTTCCTAGGAGCAAAGGTCTTCTGATACCTCGCTAAGGACAGACAGAATATTTCTTAACCAATTCAAGCTTTTTTCCCTCCTCTGCATATCTTACCCTTTATTAAAACTTTACTAGAGGAAATAAAAAGTAGAAATGAACCTACAGATTCGGCAGAAAAGAAGATTCTGAGCTTGTCAGAAGACTCAGGGGGAAAAAAACCCGACAATCCTACTCTCATGCAAAGTCACACTAATTAAACAAAAATCCCCAATTAATTCTACTGTTGACTTCATTTTAGAAAGAAAAAATATTCCCCCAACTAAGTGTACTTTATCTTCATTTTAACGAAACCTTTAGCAACTAAACATTGTAGGATTTGGTTGCTATGACAAAGATTATAATTAATATGGTTGGAAGCAAACTAAAAACTGCTGCGCGTTGGAGAAGGTACCAGAACGGGCCACAGTGATAAATGGTCATTAGATACTGTAGCTAATAATAATTAAATTCTCTGAAATGTCCCAAACGAAGCTGCTTTTCAGTTGTTTTACTCTCTAACACTGCTGGAATCACAAGCAAAGCTTAAACTAAGCTACGGACGTGCCTTCTCCTCTGCCGCGAGCCAGAGCGGCTGCCAACGGCCAAACTGGGGGCTTCAGTCCTTCAAGCTTTCTTCAAATAACAAGAATGCAATTTTCCCTGTATTTAACAAACTGCCGTCATCACTGGGAGTTGTCTCTCTTTGCATTCTAATATGAAAAACATACTTAAAGCTGTCTTTGGAAAAACTTCCAGAAGCAGCTGTTAAATACAGCTTATTCCATACCAGCTTTCCCACCTTCACTGCGTGGTAATTGCTACTTCGAATCAGAGAACCATTCGGGTTGGCAGAGACCCTTGGGNTGAATCAGAGAACCATTCAGGCTGGAAGAG
>VZTM01007290.1:1262-19574 GCA_013400555.1 Jacana jacana
ATCTTGTATTCTACCCTTGTCCTGTGTGAGGAGGTTGAGCTAAAGAGCAGCTGGCTGGGAATTTGGCAGCCAGCCAAGTGTATATATGCCAAACCACCACAAATGACTACTGGAAGAACTGAGCATCTAATAAATTGATTATTTAATAAAAAGCCATTGCTAGAATACACATCCAAATAGAAACAGATCAATGGGTATAGATAACATGGTGCCAGGGTTGCTGGTTGTTGAACTACTTGGTTTTTAAGCGATAGGTAGCAAAAAAGCAAACAGTAGCAAATGGTGGAAGCTATTGAAGTAAAAGGAACAGGAAGTACTCTATCAGTCTTCAGAGTAAGAGAAGGACTGATACCAACAATTACCAAATAAGTTTAACTGGGGAATCCATGTTAGAAAGGAAAGTCATTCTTTTATACCTGTGCTCCACAGAGACATGTGTGCAATTACATTCACACTTAATCAGATTAAAAGAATGCCTCATGTGACGCTAATGTCTTCCAGGCTTCTGACAACACAGCTGTTAGGTTTGTGCTTCAAGAACTATGATCAGCAAGAATATATGCATAAGACTTTAGAGAAAAAAGGTGGTGTAACAAAGAATACCTGATTTTCTTCTAAAATTAAATATCTGAAGCAACATCACACTGTGCAACCTTTATAACTAATTCAGATTGGCTTGGATGTAAATACTAGCTACCAAATACATTGCAAACTGAAGCAAAGCAAGATAGCTCCTTGTTTGTGGAATGAAGTACAGTATAAAGTTAGCTTATAGCCAGCCCTACTGCCCTTGTTCTGTAATAACAAGGAGGAAGAGTTAGCTGCTATATTCTTAAATGAAGCTGCTGTAAAGACAGGCAAATGTTTCAAAACTAGAATCAAGGAAACAGCTGTGGTAAAAGTGGACACGAAATAAACCAATTATATGGAATATGGGAAGGGAAGATGAAAGAGTTGAATTGGGAAGAAGAAACCCAGAAAGGGAAGTGACAGGAGGAAAAATCCAGAAAGACACAGAGATTCATTATGTCAGGAGCATTTCCTAAGCCTCTGGGCAAAAGTGACAAGTGGAGTGTCCTAGATTCTAAACAGACAACTACAGACACACAAGTCTGAACCCCAGAAGATTTGCAATTGCCTTGTCAGGCAGGTAGAGGGGCTTAAACAAAAAAATTGGAGTTGGCAAAACAAGGTAATAATAAAAGAAGAGTTTATCATAAAAGCAACTAATCTGTATTAGGGTTTTAGTAGAGGAGATATGAAGCACCAGTAATAAATGAACTATCAGGTTTGGGGATTTCTATTCTACTTCAGGTCACAGAGCAGGATTGCAGAGTCTTGCTGTATATCTCAGCTGAAAAAGCAATTTGTCAAACAATTGGAAAGGATGATTTAATACAATGATTTAATTTCCTAGCATTTGGGACGGAAATACTAAACATCCCCTTGGTTAATATTTGTAGCAGGGCACCTCATATACTTTAAAAAAAAATATGATTCATTCTTCACTTGCAACAGGGTAGATGGGAAGTCATAGAGCAATTTATATTCATTTTTTTGTCTATTTTCATTTTTTTCAAGTGGCAATGGTATCCATTATCTATACATTTATTCTCTTCCACTTTTAATTTACTATTTTCCTGGCAGTACCACTGATTAAAAATAGAAAATTCATTATAGTATAGTCTAATAAGTTTTTCTTATACTTTCCAAAAAAGAAGAAACTTCTGCACAGTTTTTCTGATGACTCTAAATTATTTGGTCATGACTTCCTTATTACTTGCTGACATTTGTTTTAATCACTGTAAACAAAGTGGCCAGGGTTCTGTCCCAGAGAACATAAGTCTTTATATGTACAGCTACTGACCCTTCATTGCGAGGTGAAGTCTCAGACTCATGTACCAAAAACAAGCCACTGTTGGCCTTGGGTCACCCGTATTTTTGCAACAAAAGATCACTGACTTCTGACTCATTTATCAGCTGTTTAAGATTTGTTTGTTTTTCCTTTTATTGTACCAAATGCTTCTTTGATGTCCGCAAACTTTGTTTTCATTTTGTTTATGTTTTTCTGGAAATGTGTTTTCCTACAGGGGTCGTCATCTCTTCTTTCCTAGATCTTTGTGTTTTGGAACACAAAATTCAAGTAGTGACCTGTCTACTGCCAGATGGAGGATATCACATTACATGTAGCACAGGGGAAAAGTATACCCAGAACCACAGATTTCTAAGAACTTCAGTCACTTATTCCAGGAATAATATTCCTGGAGTACACCACAATGAAACTGTGACTGCTGGGTGCTATGCTTGTTCACCTATGTTTACCTCACAGCGTGGACAGCAATTCTACCAAAGCTGTACATTAGTAAATCCAGCCAGTTTGCCCACTTAAAAAGTCATATATCATGGTTTGTGCCTGGCATAACTACTCCTTGAAAAACATTTGTTTCAGGCCTGAAATAAGTCAGACTTGAAGCCAGTTATCTCTCTCACACCCCACGATGCAATCAGTAATCACTAATGAAAGGTTAAGATTATTCACCAAACTTCTACAGGAGAAAAAGGATGTTGGTTCATTGACAACAAAAAAGACAGAAGTAGACTTAAAAAAACAAACAAACAAACAAAAAAACCCCACAGGTATTCACTAGTTTTACAAGAACAGTGGCTGAAAAATAGTCCATTAACTCATGGAATCAACAGTAGTACCACGCAAGATACACTTGCATGATAGATTAATTCGAACTGAATCTGATTCCAGAAATGAGGAAAGATGGAATGTTTTTCTTTCTATTATGTGATCCCTGTTTCTCCCAACTACATGTTATACTCTGGGAACATCTGTATGATATAGATGTGCTAAATAATATGGTATCAATTTTATCGCCCTCAAGTAGATCCCTGAGGTTAACTATTTCAAACCTATGAAGTCTATCTACTGTATCTGACAACCAAAGTCCGCTGAATAATGTAGTGATACTCTTTTAAAAGAAACAAAATCTGATTTTTTTCTTACATATACTGTCAGGGAAACAAAACCTAATGAAAGCAGTTTTACACAGAAAGCTTATGGTAGAGTTTAAAGCTTAAGCCTGGCTTTCTGCCAGGCCCCTTTTCTCAGCCTGAACTTCATAATCATCCTCTCAGTTTTCCATTTATAGTCATAAATATAGTTATTTACATACTTAGCATACTGAGCCAGCGTTCTCCCCCCTTATGCTGCTACAACCACACAAACAGGGACAAAACGTTTCTGTTAGATTAAGCCAAATACAGGAATGTTCAACCATAAGTGACTCTGCTTCTAACTTGCCCCAGTGGACTTTGTCTATGTGGAAAGATGAAACCACAGCCACTATAATTTGCTTTGTCATGCACCTGTTCTAAGGAGCAAAAGGTGACACATGCCCATTGGATATACATTTGCTTTAATGCCTTATTGGGCAATTAGAGATTTCTTAAAAAGTTGCCACAAATTTTTTTCTATTGTGCTCACTTTTTCATGCAGAATTGTAGATGATTCCTGTGGTAGAGCATTCTTTAAACACTAATCTAAAGTAGCAGCAGCCAGTTCTGTTCAGCTACCTGATTTCTTATTAAGAAAAAAGTATGGAGCAGTATTTAACAAAGAAAATAAGGCAAAAAATACAAGTGTTTCAGGACTGGAATTGACACAACTAAAGCAAAGTCCATCAGCAATCACAGTGTGCTGTGTAGCACACTGTGGGAGGGGAGGGGAGGAGCCTGTCTTGAGTTAAATTATACAGTCTTCACTGGAATCCTTAGCATCACTTAGAAGATGTTTTGGAGGAATTTCAAGAAAATTCAAGATATGTCCTTGATAGCTGCAAGTAAATCAAGAACTTTTTTTCTGCTTGATTTAATCAGCTGCAGTAGCCATCTTTGCAGTGTGAATGTCTAATGACTGCAATCAGTCGTCGTTAATATAATCTACATAAGAGTTTCATTAAAACATGCAATAATATTTATAGTACTCACAGCATCACTTAAAAGTTAATGTTTGACACTTCTGGACTGGGAGAAGCCCTGCGGAGAAGGATTTGAGAGTCGATCAAAAGCTCTTTGTGAGCTGGGAATGTATACTTACAGCCCAAAAAGCCAACCACATTCTCAGCTGTGTCAGAAAAAACGTGGCCAGCAGGTCTAGGGAAGTGCTTCTGCTTGTCTAGTCCACTCTGGTAACATCCCACCTAGAGTACATCACCCTCAGCACAAGAAGGACATGGACCAGTTGGAGTGGGTCCAGTGGAAGGCCATGAAGGTGATCAGAGGGCTGGACCACCTCTCCTGTGAAGATAGGCTGAGAGAGTTGGGATTGTTTAGCCTGGAAAACAGAAGACTCGGGACACATCATAGCAGCTTTTCAGTACCCAAAGTGTAGGGGGAGGAACTCTTTTATGAAAGAGCATGTAGTGATAGGACAAGGGGCAATGGATTCAGACTGGAAGAGGGTAGATTTAGATTAGATATCAGGAAAAAAAAATTCATTATGGGGAGAGGAGGCACTGGAACAAGTTGCCCAGGGGAATTTTGGATGCCTCATCCCTAGAAATGGTAAAGGCCAGTCTGGATGAGGCTTTGAGCAATACGGTGAGGGACACCTCTAGTGAAAGGTGTTCCTGCCTATGACAGTGGT
This sequence comes from Jacana jacana, assembly GCA_013400555.1. Taxonomy (NCBI): domain Eukaryota; kingdom Metazoa; phylum Chordata; class Aves; order Charadriiformes; family Jacanidae; genus Jacana; species Jacana jacana. The sequence goes on from VZTM01007290.1 coordinate 5,917, forward strand.
TAGGAACTAAATCCTTAAGGTCCCTTTAAACCTAAGCCATTTATGATTCTGCCTAATAGCAACTATAACACCCATCTACAAGAAAGGCAGAAAGGAGGATCTGGGAAACTACAGACCTGTCAGTCTGACCTCGATACCAGGGAAGGTCATGGAACAGATCATTTTCAGTTCCATCACTAACCATGTAATGGACAACAAGGGGATCAGGCCTAGTCAGCATGGGTATACAGAAGGCAGGTCCTGCCTGACAAACCTGATCTCTTTCTATGACAAGACGATCCAGTTGTTGGATGAAGGGAAGACAGTGGATATAATATATCTGGACCTTAGAAAAGCATTTGACACTGTCCCACACAGAATTCTCATGGAAAAGCTGGCTGCTCATGGCCTGGATGAGCATACGATCTGCTGGACTGAGCACTGGCTGGAAGGACAGTCCCAAAGGGTGGTGCTCAATGGAGCTGGCGGCCGGTCACAAGTGGTGTTGCTCAGGGCTCAGTATTGGGGCCGTTCCTGTTTAATATCTTTATTGATGATGTTGGTAAGGATATAGAGAGCACCATCAGTAAGTTTACAGATGACACTAAGTTAGGTGGGAGTGTTGGTCTGCATGAGGGCAGCGAAGCTCTGCAGAGGGACTTGGATAGACTGGATCAATGGGCCAATGTTAATGGCATGGGCTTCCACAAGACCAAGTGCCAGGTCCTGCACTTGGGCCACTACAACCCCATGCATGGCCTGGGGAAGTGTGGCTGGAGAGCTGCCTGGCAGAAAAGGACCTGGGGGTGCTGGTCGACAGGAGGCTGAACATGAGCCAGCAATGTGCCCAGGTGGCCAAGAAGGCCAATGGCATCCTGGCTTGCATAAAGAATAGTGTGAGCAGCAGAAGTAGGGAGGTGATTGTCCCCCTGTACTCAGCACTGGTGAGGCTGCACTTTGAGTATTGTGTCCAGTTCTAGGCACCTCAACACAAGAGAGATATCGAGGTGCTGGAGCGAGTGCAGAGGAGGGCAACAAAGCTTGTGAAGAGTATGGAGAATAAGCCTTATGAAGAGCAATTGAAGGAGCTGGGACCATTTAGTTTGAGGAAGAGGAGGCTGAGGGGAGACCTCATCGCTCTCTATGACTACTTGAAAGGACATTGTAAAGAGATTCGTGCTGGTCTCTTCTCACAGGTAAGTGATAGAACGAGAGGGAATGGCTTTAAGCTACAACAGGGTAGGTTTAGACTGGGCATTAGGATAGAATTCTTCACAGAAAGAGTGGTCAGGCACTGGAATAGGCTGCCCAGGGAGGTGGTTGAGTTGCCATCCCTGAATGTGTTTAAGAGTAGATTGGATGTGGTGTTGAGGGATCTGGTGTAGGGCAGAACTTTGTAGAGTGGGGTTGATGGCTGGACTCGATCCAAGGGTCTTTTCCAACCTATTCTATGATTCTAGGAGTATTAATCTAATAACCTAACCCTGATAAATTCAAGTGTCTCCAAGGACACCTGCTCCTAGGTATTACATACCAAATACAAAACTGTATTCAAGATATATACAATTTTAGACCTTTGGGAATACTGTAAATCTCTGAAAGATCAAACACCTGAAAAATAGGTTTGGTGGAACTTGCTAGAGCAAAGTCAAAATAAAATGCACACTTTCATCACAGGATTTCTATGATCTTATATTCTTCTTCATAATATTTTCCATTTAAGACCAGCTATACCACAGAGTCAAAAGTTAAGCTCCTACTACAAAGTCCCAGGCTTCATGTCATGCTTGCAAAAACATAAGGGCATATGGACTCTAACAAAGAGAAAGAGATTCTATTTGTATACAAGAGTTTGAATTACTACAATCTACCGGGTCTTCTATGTGCACTAGTTCTCATGCTGCACTAAAAGAGAAAGCTATGTCCTGAAAAAAATAGATTGAAGAAAAAAGAAAAGGGAAAGTAGGTTCAATAGAGCATGAGTGCTCTATTTTCTCAGAATGCATGATAAAAAAGACTATCTCACCTAACAGATCTTGGAAATGCAGCAGAGGAAACTGGTCCCATTTGTTAGTGTTCTCTTTTTTCTCCGGACTATTTAAATTTGCAATCAAAGATAAATATATCAAAGATATCTATCTCCTTTATCATTCACTCCTGCTCTGTAGAAAAATCTGCAAGGCATCAAGTTTAGAACTAGTAATTCAGGTCAAAACTGATAATAGCATTTAAGTAATAATGTGCAAGAGAATATAGCCTGTTATTTCTATTAATTGCTAGTTTGTGTCCATAGTGATTTATCTGTTAACTCAATTATTCACTTTTTTTTTTTTCAATGAGTTTTCACTTAGAAAATGCATTTTCTCTCTTATTAATGTTGGGCTTTGGTTTTGTTTATTTTCTTTTGTGTAAAATTTGTGAGCAAAAAATCTGTGAAGCAGCTAGAGGGAAGAAGAAGAATATCTGTAATAAAGATGTGGTTATGCACATGTAATTTAAGATGAGCAGATCCAGATTTTTGAAAGTATTTAGGTGTCCACGTATAGCCTGACATCTAATCAAAACCATCTAAATAGTTAAAAACTTACTACATAATATTACTTATATAACTATGAAAATCTAACTTTTTTGTATGCACGTTTCAGACACATTTCCTTTCTTCCCTCCCTCTCTGCACTACCCTACTTTTATCCCTCAATCTGTATATGGAATCTTTTCTTGAGCTAGCTTTAGGCTATTGCTTACTTTTTGCATGGGACACTTTATATCATGTTAGACCCTTTGAAGACACAGCCACTGACAAAACATGAAATGAATTTCATTTTATTTTGAAACAGTGACCTGAAGATTGATAATTCTGTTTTCACAAATACCCACTTATATGTTTTCAGGACAGATTATTATTATTTCATTGAACATTTTAAACAATTTTTCAACAGGCTGTTGGCTAGAAATAGATCTGGAATAAATAATTTTGTTATATTTTATACTTATCAGCCAAACAGTTTATGATCCCCATAATTAATCATACATCTGTTTCACATTGTGAAATCAGTATTTTAATGATAACATTTTGTTTGTCTGGAAGAGAAAGTATAAAGACTGCATTCACCTCTGTCTAAAATATATTTTCAATTATGAAAACATTTGAAATTTTATTAATCAGAGTGATGAAAATACCCTTGTTTCTTCAACTTCAGCATAGGTGACAACTGAACTGTTTAAGATCTTATCTTACATTGATTTTTGGCTGTTCTCATTGTCTTTTTCTTTCGTTTTTTTTTCATCTTTTTTTTTCAAGTTGAAACAGCTTACATTCATTTAAACATTGACTTTCCTAGTCCAGGGTTCTTCCCTGGCTATCCCTTATTTTTTTTCCTTCTCTGTAATATTAAATTGAAGCTGTCCTTCACTACCCACACCATCTCTCATTCCATTACTGAGAGTTAATTCCTGGCTCAGAGAGGCCAATGAAACCTTCATAGCTTACACTGCACTATTGTTTTTGTTCTGGGCAAAGAAATTGCATGCAAACACAGAAGGCTGATCTTAAACTTTTCATTTTCCATTATACTTAAAAAAAAATAACATATAGCCAACCTTCAACATAAATTGTTAACCAATAGCCTAGATCTCACAACCTACTATGTTGTTTACAATCTTTCTCCATTAGTTTACTGCTTTGCCCTGCCAACTCCTTTATATTTGCTTTACTGTTGGACCCATGTTTTGTAGAATGCAGAGCCTGGATACCAGCTTCCTGATCCACAGCTAAAATTCCTTGGCACCAGAGGCAATATCACAAAAATATTTATAAACCTAATTTTCAAGTGATGTCAGAGCGGATAAAGTATTCTTGTGGTTTGAAATCACTGTAATAATATTAAAAGATGCATTTTAATACTTTTGCATCATTGAAGCGTCTTCAACCCTGTTTAATAAAGGCAGATTGAGTTTACTAGGAACAACTATATCTAAAAATCTTTGTTCTACCAAATACATATCTAAATTATACAAAGCATAAATACATAAAACAGCTGAAACATCTGAAGAAAGTTCATAGTTCTCCAACTATGCGTTCCATCAGTCTCAGAACCCTGCTGTTTAGAAACATTATGTGCTTACACTCCATCTAATGTTTTGTTGTAAAGATTTTATTTGTCTGACTCACTGACAGTACATAGTTGGTGCTGTCATTCCCAGCCACAAGGGACTTAGGCTGAATAATTGTATACAGTTTTTAACCACTGTCTTGGATTTTTCTACGTTTTACAGATTTTTGTGCCTTGTCCTAAAGTTTCATCTCTGTTATTTGCACCACTTGAAAAGCTTGCCTAGTCAGCTCACTTTTCTCTCACTTCCTTCCTGGTCTCTATCCAACACATAACAGCACCTAAACAGTGAAAGATGCCATTTCACCTCTACTGTATTTTGCTGAGTGTCAGAGATCATGAATTCAAATATTTGCACTGTTTGGAACCACTTTTATGACAGAAACAAAGGTCTTCCACCCACTCATATTAATATACTTAGTGGTATTTGCTGTCTTTCATGTCTAGGCCTCCCCTTTTGAAGCATATTGCATTTTTTATTTTTATTGGTTGTAGAGCTACAATTTTATAACAAACTCATGGACTTGAACAGCATGCCAGATTAACAGTATTTTTCACAGAAATTGAAGGTTCTGGCTTCAGGGACTTAGAAGTTTTCTTAACTGGCATCATAAGCAACTCCACCTAACAAGAGCATTTACACTTCACAATTAATTAATTTTAAGCTGGTTTTGTTCTGTTAATAACTATTATCGCTAATACATTGATACAGTTCAACAGTAAGTACTCACACCTGCAACAAGTTTTTCACAACAGGTTTTAGCCTTCCTCTGAAGAAGCCCACTTTGGAAAGACCGTATTTTCAATATCTCAGGTATATCCTACAGGAACATGTATCAGACCTGTTTCTATCTTTGCCCTGCTGTGTTTATGTGCTTCTAATACTGTCCAGTTGATCCTGTTTATAAAATATAATTTTATTCTTTGGTTGCCTACCTTGAAATAGCCATTTTGGGAAAAAAACATCAATTGACTCTAGCTTCTTCATAAACCAAATGGAAAGATAAGGAGTAATTGAACTTCAAGGATAAAGCAGATAATATTATTATTATTACCTCAGTGAGGAGTGTTAAGATGCATGGGGGTTTATTTTCTGCCAAAACTACTTTTGCCTCAATGCAACAAGTGTCTCCTCACTTAATTCAAATGAATGAATATGAGCTGAACATGAGCACAACCTCACTAACCAGGAATAGTGCTTTGCACAATGTAGCCTTCTTTTGTTTGTCTCTACTCTGTCCTACTATAAACATGACACTGTTTTATACTGTTGTATACCCAGTTTTTTTCTATGCACAAGCCCAGGGCAAGACCCATATCACTGCTTTTGATGGCAGAAGAAACACACTCCATGTACTTGCATACGCAGTACATTTACTGTCAAGATTAGCGAAGGCTGTTTAGTGAGTGTTGCAGTTGAGTGTTCCTCTGGTGTCTGAGATGAGGTACAGGTGTAGGGTCTCCATGTCTTGGGGCATGGGACAGAGTACTCTGAGGACAACTGGGCTGGAAAGGGAAGTGTCAGCAGCTATAAAATATCACTCCTTCACAATGTTTTCTACTACTGCACCTTCCCAAACCTAGACTTCTAGCAGAGGATGAACAGCCAGAAATAACTAATTTCTGGCCCTTCCCTGATATAGCTGCCAGTCATGTGAGGTAGCAGCATTCTTTGTTTGAGCCTGCAGGCAACTCTTACACCACAGTGTATGTAAGCTGTTTAAAACAACAGTTAGAAGGCACAGGCAACTACAGAGCAATGCAATAGGATTTATGTCCTGCAGAAACTTGCCTCTGGTGGTCACAGAATCACAGAATATCAGGGATTGGAAGGGACCTTGAAAGATCATCTAGTCCAATTCCCCTGCCGGAGCAGGAACACCTAGATCAGGTCACACAGGAATGCATCCAGCTTTTTAAATGTCTCCAGAGGCTCCACAACCTCTCTGGGCAGCCTGTTCCAGTGTTCTGTTACTCTCACTGTGAAGAAGATCTTCCCTCGTATGTAAGTGGAAGCTCCTATGTTCCAGCTTGCACCTATTGCCCCTATCATTGTCCTATCATTGGACATTACTGAGAGGAGCCTGGATTCATCCTCCTGACACTCACCCTTTACATATTTATAAACATTAATAAGGTCACCTCTCACTCTTCTCTTCTCCAAACTAAATAGACCCAGCTCCCTCAGCCTTTCCTTGTACAGGAGATGCTCCATTCCCTGAATCGTCTTGGTAGCGCTGCACTGGACTCTCTCAAGCAGTACCATGTCCTTCTTAAACTAAGAGGCCCAGAACTGGACACAATATTCCAGATGGGGTCTCACCAGGTAGAGGAGGAGGAGAACCTCTCTCGAACTACTAACCACCCCCCTTCTGATACACCCCAGGATGCCATTGGCCTTCTTGGCCACAAGGGCACAGTGCTGGCTCATGGTCATCCTGCTGTCCACCAGGACCCCCAGGTTTCTTTCCCCTACACTGCTCTCCAACAGGTCAGTTCCCAGCTTATACTGGTACCTGAAGTTGTTCTTGCCCATATGCAAGACTCTGCACTTGCCCTTGTTATATTTCATTAAATTTCTCCGCGCCCAGCTCTCCAGACTGTCTAGGTCTCACTAGATGGCAGCAAGGCCTTCTGGCATGTCAGACACTCCTCCCAGTTTTGTGCCATCAGCCAACTTGCTGATAGTGCACTCTATTCCCTCATCCAAATTGGTGACGAATATATTGAACAGTACTGGTCCCAGTACCAATCCTCGAGGGACTCGACTAGATACAGGCCTCCAAGTAGACTCTGTCCCACTGACCACAACTCTCTGGCTACTATCCTTCAGCCCGTTCCCAATCCACCTCACTAGCTGATCGTCCAGGCCACACTTCCACAGTTTAGCTGTGAGGATACTGCGGGAGATGGTGCCAAATGCTTTTCTGAAATCAAGATTGACCTCACCTCGATGATTAGACCTAGAGGGGTAGGTGAAGGACAACGGCAGATATTAAGAAACTGGTGCATAAAAATCATATGTATATAGGCTCACTAATTTGGATCAAGAACTCAAATTGAGACTCTTCTGAAAAATCTAAAGCACAACCCCAACCACATAGTAGCTGAGACCTGGATTGCTCTAGTTTAGCATTTGTATGTAAAGGTAAATTGACCATCTCCACCATAGCTGCAGCCAACCCTGTGGACTCAGTAACTATTTTTCAATTGAAAGCACTATATTTTTGAAGAGACCCGTGTCACAGACTTGTGTCTGCCACATACTGGATAAACAGAAGAATTTGTATCTGAGATCAAGTTTATTTGGGTTCTGATGTCTTTACTGGTTTGCAGGTCAGCTCTCTCTGAGATGAAGCACAGGAAATGAAGTACATCTCATTGATATTTACTTTGCGCCTTGAATACTGCTTTCAGAAACTTTTGGGTTTATTGTTGTCTTGCTTTTGATATACGACCCTAAAACTGACATTCATATAGACCCTTCAAAAAAGAAAAAAAAAAAAAAAAAAGTGTTTCAACATACAACTAAGAACAAATTTTATCTTTCTCAGGCCATTTTGGAAGAAACAATGAAAGTGAGACTTTTTGTCCCCTAGCAATTCTAATTAATTTATTATACTGACATGCTGCATTTACAATTCTTCTTTAATTACAAAGTTGACACAAAATCTCCATGATGTCATTTCTGTGGTGATATAAACTGTTAAATTCTTTCTTCATGCAAACAAGATGTAAGAGGGTGAAGGAAGTAAGGACTTTGACAAATTGTCAGAATAACATTTTAAAAAAGATGAAGTAGTTACCTTGCAATAGGGAAAAGAAACGTAAGGGGTTAATCCATTTTATAAGTTTGTCAAGCAAAGGCAAAGCTGAGCAGCTTTAATTAAACTACCCTTTATTGGCTTTCCCATGGTAATGCCTGGGAGCCATAGCCTTGGGCTTGTCTCCACCATCCTTGCACTTCACTCATTTTTAATGAGGCACTTACACATCAGAGTCCATGTTCTCACAGCTGCTTTCAAATGACCTTGGAAGAAGGTAAAGAGTCCTAGTGCCACTATACATACAGCATCTGAGGCACATTATTCTTGCAAAACCAATGTTCTTTTAAATAAATTATTGTAATGAACTTCTGTTATTATAACAAACCTAATCAGTTGCAACAGTGTTGAAACAGGAGAGGAGATGATTGGCATTGAAAAGGAATATAACAGGAAAACCTGTGACTTGGTTGGGGATGGTGGTGCTTGTCTGGATTTTTGTAGTTTGTTATTATTAGAAACTGTTAATCTTTTCTACTCTGTGTTGAATCCCACCTAATACACAATCCTGGGAAAGGGCACTATTTGAAGTATGCATTCAGTATTAGTTTAGCTTAATCAAATATTCTGGGCCTAATCTGCACATTGGCAGATCTCCAGTGGACCTCAGTCAGTTTATATTCAGTTGGGTATTTCACCCAGTTAAAAGTTTGATTGATATCATATTTAGTGTTCTTACCCCAATGCAAAGCACAGAACTATCATTTATCTAGTAAACCAGTATTTCTAGGGGAAAAGAGAGGATTTGACTGCATTACTTTTAAGTTAGGAGGCATTATACCTTGTGTTTACAAGTAACCAGCACAAGACCAACTCTGTTACTTATAATAAAGAAACATTTTACAATAATTGTCATAGACAATGCTGACCCAGTTTATAATAAAAGATGAAAGCTGACATTCCTCACAACTGCATTCTACTCACTATTGTATAACTGAAGTCTCACAGAAACACTAAATGTTTGTGTGAGTCCTCTAGACACTTTATTATCTAGTTCTTTCCTCTGTATACCAGAAGGGGATATTCAAGCAAAAAAAAAAATTTTAAAAGTTCCACTTGTGCAATGTTTTATTAAATAAACCCACTAATTGTTAAAACATCATTTTGAATGACAGCTCTCTTCCTATTGTTTAATGCTTTTGATTTCTTACACCTCTTTGTCACTTTGGGGGGAAAAAGGGCAAAATGTGAATGTCTGCCTTTTTATTGAAACTCTTCAGCTTCTGCTGATCCTTTTTCCCATTGAAAATGTTCCCTTTGAAAATTAGGTTTCCAACTCTGTATTCAAGATGGAATAGCCAATTTTTTAACTCTGTAAGGGTTCTATAATTCCTTCATTGCACTGCTTTACAAACTGCCATTTCTGACTGCTGTTGTACATTGAGCAGGTCCTTCCACTGACCTGCTTACAGTATGCCACAACTATGTGCAGTCAGATAACATTTACAGCCTATCCAAAACTGACCAGCTAAAACTTTCCTCTAAAGGATGTAACGACTTCCTTTCTGCATCAAATTTAACATATTATTAGATCTTAACTAGATCTAATAGTTAGGAATAGGAATAGGAAGAGAATAGGAAGAGAATAATTCTTTATTACCTATAAAAACCAGACCAGACTTCTTGATGCAGCTTGTAATTTACCTTTTATGCTAAATCTTCACAAAGAAATGTCCGTGCTGCTGCCAAAANATATATTTTAAAGACCTGATTTTCCTTAGGTCTCAAGAGAAAGAACTAGTAAGTAAGTCCAATTAGTTTTCTTCAACTTCAAAACAGTCTATAAACATATTTCTCTTAAAAAGTAGCATAGTATAGACAGGTGTCACACCACTACCTTCCAGATGAGCAAGCTACATCAAAGATTTTACTTAACACAGCTGAAATGAGAGAGAGGCTCAGTAACATTAGAAAACAGAAACTTTTACATCAAAATTTTCCTGAAAATGCATATATTTGGTGTTGTAGCCTTTTTGTTATTTGTTAAGGTCTGATCCACTCTACCCTGAAATGAATACTTCCACTGCAGTCCTACCTAGAAAGGACAGTTTGAGAAAAGTGCCTGCAGCCACACTGAATGGGAAAAGCTGGAATGGTTGTGCAGCCTGGTTGTCAGAGAAACATCCGATTATATCACCACCAGGAAAGTTTTCTGGGGCAGAAACAACAGGACTATTCAAATATCAATTAGATGCCCTCTGCAGATCTATATAGTTGGGAAGGGATAAAATCTCTAAGGTGGCAGCTTGCCAAATTGGCTTGTGGATCCTAAGAAGAAAAAGCAAGGCATTTAGGGATAAGCCTATCCAGAATACCAAGAAAATCTTTGAGTTGTGCATTTGATCCTCATGGGAAATACAAAGAAGCAAAAAAATTTGCAAAGCTGGCCACTTATTAGTGGCAAATGTCCTTTTCTGGTCTATAAGTCTGAACAGCACATAGCACTAGCAAGGATGGATGGAAAAAATTAATGCCTGGCAAAGGGTCTGAGTCTCCCAATGGGGCAACGTATTTCAAGAAAAAAATTGCACCCAGTGTTAGCAGAACTGTATCAGTCAGCAGAGCTGCTTCAGGCTGGAGAACCAAAATAACTGGCTTTTAAATCCTACTGATCTCCATTCTAGAACAAATCCAAGTCGGCCAAAGTTTCCTGGTAGAGATACCAGCTGTAACATCTCATTGAAACACATGAATATAGCTTCCAGCCCTGTGTGGTCTTTTTATAAAGTTTATAAAGTTTTATTGTCATCAAAACTCCTAGTAATAGTGCTTTGACCTGTCCAATTTTTGCAAATTATTTACAAAACTATTCTAAAAATTATAGAAAATATTGTACTTGGAGTTCGGTGATGGTCAAGACTCAACTTCCAGGCATGGCAGAGTGATTCAATATAGGAGAAAGTGATCTGATTTCAAGGAGCTTTCTGGCAGATGAGCAAATAAACAGCAATTTTCCTCCAACAGGGAGCTTAGTATAGTACAAAGAAAACAGAGTTCAAATCCAGGAGAGGATTAGGAAAATATCCTCCACAGAGGAGGATTTAATGGAAAAGCAGAACAAGATCAGGCAGCTTTGAAGTGGATCTGTAATGATCTATTACAAAGATTAATATAAGTTAAGTTATTTTAACCTGCCAATTTAAATGTAGAAAAATTATTCCGGTTTATGAGGCACTGTTGGACAGCTGCAAATGAGGATAACTTTTGGATGTGCACTGTGCACCTATATTTTCTCTGCCAGTGCAAGTCCCCTTCTGTACTTCTGCTGTAATCTGGTCTGTAGTATATGACTACAGGCAAAATCAAAGACTTCTAAGTACTTGCCTGCAACAAGGACATTTGATAGTTTTTCATGAGGATATAGCTAGTTGACATCTTTATCAGGTTTGGCCTTTTAAAATTTCAGAGTTATGAAATGACTCCCACAACCATTGTCAGCAGTGACAGTAGCAAATACTGCTAAGTAATAGGATTGCTTCAGTTTCTTACAGAGTTCATATTTTTAAATGAGACTTCAGAATGAATTCTGGGACAATCTGAAGTGCGGGATTTAAGTGACATGGAACACAGAAGATAATCAGAATGGTCAGTCACAGACTTGCAGTATCTACATAAGCTCTCTCTTTTGGAAAGTTCAGTAAGAAATGTTATGTAGCAACTGCACAGTTTTCCTCAAATTTATTCACAGATTCTACAGACACCTTCCATGAGACAACTATAAAAATTGTAGGGATATGGCTCAGGCTACATTGGTAGATTTTTTCAGATGTGACAAAATTGGAAAAGCTTCTCTCATTTCTATGTTTACACTCAGAATCCATCTTCATAGATAAGTCCATGAACAGCACCGAGAAAAGTCCAGTTCAAGAGAATTACAGTTTTACAGTCTCAGACACTGTACAATCATGCCACCTGCTGGGCAGAAATGTTTAACTATCAGCAAAAACTTTTAATGAACCTGGGTAATATTTTGGGAAGCATACTGCAGATCCAGCCACTGAATTTTTACAAATTGTATGTGTCAGAAGAAAAAGTATCAACAGATGGCACTGTCACTGCTGGAAATGGTGACAGTGGTACCTAAGGGACACCCAGTCAACCAGTCTGACCCCACTGCCAAGCCATTTTTCATGACTGGTTAATTCCAAAGGCTATGAGAGGGCCCCTAAATAACAATCAGTGGCTTTAAAACAGTTAAGTACACTTCCAAGTAGAGTCAAGCATTAATAGTAAATTAAATGCAAAAAAATTTCCCAATTAATGGTTCAGTTTCCACCCCACCCATCCTCTTCCTACTTGTGTTCTCTCAGCAATAAAGACAGAGGCTCCTGAGGAAACAAGCTGAAATAAGCTTGGGCACAGGAGTAATTTGATGGCCATTGGGACTCTTAAAGGGCTCTGAAGTTAACCTTTGGTTTTGGCTCTGTCATCACATTTTTATATCTATCAAGTTTTATATTTATGTAATGTCATTGAAACAATCCTCTCTGTTCTCACATTTTCCACCACCAAGCTGTCCAAGTTGTATCAAAAATTCTCCATTCCTCTGGGCAACTTACAGCTGTCACACTAGCTGTACTATCAGCATGACATTGTTAAATGGTGATGGGCATGCCACAGATGGAGTACCTGAAGTACGACCAGCTGCTGTCTGCAGCAAGGAAGACCTTCAGTCTAAGTGCAGTTTTGAATTAGACACAAGTACATATAAATAAAATGTATATACATATGTATTAAAGGTGTTCAGATGCCTTTCTGTGATATATTCAAGCAAGTCATCAGTTAAGCCAAAAAAAAAAAATCTCTGTACATTACCAGACAAATTCTCTCTACAGGATTACATGCGTCCCTCATGCAGGGAACCTCAACTTAAAGCTGACAATAAGAATTACCAAGAATGGCAACAAAAGTGCCTGCAGTGTGTCTTCAAACAGCTTACAATTAAATAACCAGAGATAAAGAGATTTGGTTATAGCAATGTTGCAGTTTTAGAAAACCCATAACAATTTACTGTAATTTAAACAATTATTCTACCACCTGATGACCCCTCCCAATCCAGAAAGCTGAATCAGGGTAAGCAAGGAAACACAAGGATTGAAATATAAATATACTTGATAGAATAAGACTAAATAATTAACAGTAATACTAAAGAACCAGTATTAATAAGCAGGAAGCTGTCCACTCCCAGTAGTCAGACACTGTGAGCACAACGGCTTTGGGAGGCAAGGAAGGCCTCAGCGTTCCAGCACCAGGGCAAGTAGTTCTCTAGACTACTGTGTGATGGAAAACTAGTAGGTGGGGAAGGAGACCAGACTGGCTAGATAGGGACCTTTGGCTAGAGCTTCAAAACAAAAAGAGAATGTATGACCTTTGAAAGAGGGGTGACGTCTCTGGTGAAGCCTATAAAGATGTAGTGAGGATATGCAGGAACAAAATTAGGAAAGCCAAATCACAGCTGGAGCTCAACCGAGCTTCAGCTGTTAAGGATAATAAAAAATCTTTTTATAAGTACATTAACAACAAAGGAGGGTTAGGGAAAATCTTCCTCCCTTATTGGATGCAGAGGGAAGAATAGTTACAAATAAGGAAAAGGCTGAGGTGCTCAATGCATACTTTGCCTCAGTCTTTAACAGTGGAACTGGCTGTTCCCTGGAGACTTGGCCACAGGAGCTAGGACACAGGGAGGAGAACCAGAATGAGGACATCACAATTAATGAGGAAGTGATCAGTGACCTGCTATGCC
>VZTM01007291.1:9028-23704 GCA_013400555.1 Jacana jacana
AAGAAGCTATGAGGAGGTTTAGAAATTGAGAAACGTGGATATGTACAATTTATTTACCAGGAAACTGCCACATATTTCCAGATTATTTTCTTAGCCATTCTTCATATAAGATGTCCAGGATCACCTTTTATCTTTATTTTTTGTGAGAGGCTTTCAGAGTACAATACCAAAAACTATTTGTACTGTAAACAATAAAAAAGGGTTAGAACAAAGATCCACGTGGCCTTGTGTCCNTATTGCAATTGAAACCAGAGCATTTTGCCAGTAGTGAAGCCTAAACAAAGTGTATAAGAAGAAAGAAAAACACCAATTATACTTATTTCACAAAACCTGCCTACAAAAACCTGTGTGGTAGCACTTCTTTTGTATGTCACAGCTGGTGACAATGCTCTCTTTCATTAATTTGTTCAGGGTCTTTTTGAACCCATGAAAAAATTTAGGCGTTCCAAATATATTGGATAATTTAATACCACTCTGGTATGATGAAATACTTCATTTGTTTTAAACAAACTGGTTGTTTTATAAGCACGCTGTTTGCTTTAAATCTGTTTTGATATGTACTTGGATTGTAATCACCTTATTGTCACTCTTCTTTATATGGTTTAGAAACATATATCACGCCCTACCCTAATTGACTTTCTTTTTTCCAGGATGAAAAGCCTTAGCCTAAAAGTCTTTCTCCTTGTGTGAAAGCAACTCCAAACTTCGATAACCCTTATAATTCTTCCTGTGCACTTTTAACTTTCACTTTTCAATAGTCAAGCATTTTTATCTCATGGGTCATATATAGGGAAACTGCTGTAAGGTTTCCATTTCAGTACCTATTCCTCAACTAATGTTCTTGAAATTCTGCTTGCTTCTGAGCTGATGGTTTCACAGAGCTGTCAAACACACTGCCACTTCATCTTGGATAAGAATAGATAATTTAGAGCTCACCAATGTTTATAAACTGGAAACTACTTTTCCTCAAGGATATTGCTTTGCATTTATCAATTTTAAATTTCACCTGCCATTTTATTGCCCTATCACTCAGTAATGGGACTCTTCACAATAAAAAAACATCTTGTGTTTAGAATCTTAAGTAAAATCTGCAAAGTCTCATCTGTAAGTTTGCTGGTAACTCCCTCTCCACATACGTTGCGCAGCTGAGCTCTCAGACCATGTTACTGTGTGCCTCCAGTAGTATCCCCACTCTGTCATGATAACTCATCATTTTCTACCACTATTTTTTTCTTATAACACGCAGTTGCAAGCAATTATCAAAGTAACCACCTTTATCCTTCTTTCTTTGGAATTTTAGGGGATTTTTCTTTTAAAGACCATTTGAGGACAAACATTGCCAAACAGGTGTTGAAAGTAGAAATAGCTTGTAACAACCATAGTGTGCTTACGTATCCAGGCAGCATCACATCACAGCCTTCTCACAGGTTTCTAGGAACTTGTAGAACACCAAAGGCTTCTTACATATTCTTAGCTGTAACATATGACTAAACTTATCTGTGCCTCTTAGCTTGAGAATAATCTGATATGAGACATGATCCAAATTTTCATTTTATGGACCCCATTTTAAGAGAGGTAATGTATTAATAAACCATTTCTTGTGCTCACAATTAACTTAAAAGCTTATTCTTCTACTTGATCTAACATGATCCTCTAACTGATTATAATGTCTGTAATACAAAATACCTTACCTGAATAAGTAGAATTAAATTTTTAGATTAATGCAATTTAACAGTCAGGAATGAAGACAAGAATTGGAAATAGCATCAAATCAGTACAGGGAATGACATTCAGAGGCTGGACCCTAGTTTAGATCATCTTCTCAACAATATCCTTTTCTCCATTAATCTCAGACTAAGTAATAATTTCCACACTATCAGTGAATTATCAATTACAAAACATTTTTCCACTAGGAAATCCTGAACTGAACGAAATATTACTTCACTGTGAAATTTTTGCAATACTGAAGTACTAGGTAAGAACGTAACGTTGTTATTATTATTAGGGTTGCTACAGGCATGATAGTGCCTCAAAAAGACAACATGTTTTATTAGACAGCTTCATACAATCATTGTCAAGCAGAGAACACTAGCTCTGAGGTCAAATAGATATGTTAGTTGGGAAATACCGAAGAGAAATGGTGGTTAGGACTATTAGAACAGAGGAAATATTATAGTGGAAAAAGGTGGTAAGATGTTTTCTCTTACGGTAAAGGATGAAAGATGATTTATTAGTGGTAGCACATGACATGATAGTTTGGGAGGGAGAAGGGAAATTATCATGTGTCATAAAATGGATATCTCTATCAAATACCTGATTTTTATCATCCAGTAAAGTTATATTGACTGATTTTCTGGTTAAAGAGTAAGGTATAGAAGTTTTCCACAGCTTGGCACAAAAAACAGAGGAAAACCATTCTTGTTCACTCAGCATTTTGTTTTACAAGGGTTCAAACATAAAGCTTCAGTAAACATTAAGACTTTGCACTCACTGGATCTGAAAGCAGGCCTACCATTTAAAAGTATCAGATTTCACATTCTTCTGGATAGATCCAAGGGTAATAAATTTTTCAATTAAAATTAAGACTAATATTGCTTGAATAATCAGTAAGGATAATATGCATTTAGGAAAAGTTGCAGGTTTTTTATTAATCTGAAAAAAATGATGAGCTTATTTTCAGAACAGCCCTGCAATAACAAGCTAATCGGATAATTACAACTTTCACTATTGATAGAACAGTACATCACTAGAGACACAAGATAAACTGCAAGGAAAAAGATTCAGAAAATGTTTTCAATGTTTTTAGAATTCAAGTTGTTTAAAATCACAATAACAACCAAAACAATAAAACTGATGTGTATTACTGTGACAACCTGAAAAAGCAAGTTGCAAAGACAGTGCTAGCGGCTATACTTCCACTAGGAAAAACACAGCACTGCATATATGATTTCTTACTGCATGTATATTTAAATGATATTACAGTCACAAAGAATTTTATTATGGACATGCTATATTAGGAAATACTTAAAAATAATATATATAAATGATCAATAATGATTTGGTCACCTGATCTCCTTCTATGACAAGATGAACCGATTATTGGATAAGGGGAAAGCTGTGGATATTGTATACCTGGACTTTCAAAAACCCTTTGACACTGTCCCCCATAGAATTCTCATAGGAAAACTGCTCATAGCCTGGACGAGCATACGATCTGCTGTATCAAACACTGGCTGGCTGGCCGGTCCCAAAAAGTAGTGCTCAGTGGTGTTCCTCAGGGCTCAGTGTTGGGACCATTTCTGTTTAACGTCTTTATTGATGATCTTGACAAGGATATAGAGTGTATCATCAGTAAGTTCACAGATGACCCAAGTTAAGTGGAGGTGTTGATCTGCACGAGGGCAGGGAAGCTCTACAGAGGGACCTGAATAGATTGGATCAATGGATCAATGTTAATGGTATAAGCTTCAGCAAGGCCAAGTGCCAGGTCCTGCACTTGGGCCAAAACAACCCCATGTGGCGCTACAGGCTTGGGGAAGTGTGGCTGGAGAGCTGCCTGGCAGAAAAAGACCTGCGGGTTCTGGTGTGTGTCCAGGTGGCCAAGAAGGCCAATGGCAAGGATTTCTTATAAAAGCCTTCTTGTATAAGAAATAGCATGACCAGCAGAAGTAGGGAGGTGATTGTCCCCCTGTACTCAGCACTGGTGAGGCCACACCTTGAGTACTGTGTCCAGTTCTGGGCACCTCAACAAGAGAGATATTGAGGTGCTGGAGCGAGTACGGAGGAGGGCAACGAAGCTGGTGAAGGGCCTGGAGAATAAATCTTATGAAGAGCAATTAAAGGAGCTGGGAAAGTGTTGTTTGAGGAAGAGGAGGCTGAGATGAGACCTCATCACTCTCTACAACTACTTGGAAGGACTTTGTATAGAGGGTGGTGCTGGTCTCCTCACAGGTAGTTAGCAAGAGAACAAAAGGGAATGGCTTCAAGCTCCAGCAGGGTAGGTTTAGGCTGAATATTAGGAAAGAATTCTGCACAATCAGTCACTGGAATAGGCTGCCTGGGGAGGCGGTTGAGTTGCTATCCCTGAATGTGTTTAAAGAGTTGTTTAGATGTGGTGTTGGGGAATATGGTGTAGGGGAGAGCTTTGTAGAGTAGGGCTGATGGTTGGACTCCAAGGGTATTTTGCAACCTGAATGATCCTATGTTTCTATGAATTACACCTTATTACTCATTGATTATTTATATATTGGAGATATTGTTAAAGGTGCATTTTAAAAAGTTTTCCAGCTAAACTATTTTTTGCAGTAGATCTGCCTCCCCACCTCAGTAAGTTCTCCATCATAGAAACCTTCCCGCCTGCTATCACATTGTAAAAAAATTGATTCACTTCTAATTGAAGAATAAAGTTGTTTGAGGTGTCTGCCTAGTGATATAGATTTAATGAATAGGCAGCTATTCTAGATGGAATACAATCTCTGCTTCCAATATAAATTAATATCTTTCTAACAAACGCTATGAAATGAAGCTTGATTGCTTTTTCTTCTACATTGTGATAAATGTGCATTATAGAAGTGGGGAGTTAAAAAAAATCACTTTAAATGTAAATATAATAGATTGCGCACAGTAAGTTTAAAGAGTTACCATCCTGTCCTCAGTGATTTAGAGCTCTACACACTTGCTTTATCGGTCTATCAAGATTTTCTGTTTGCTTTGTTTCTGCTCTGCTTTGTTTAATTCATAAAAGTAGAGTGGAATGGAAATCTCTAATCGCGTCCTAAGGCACAGTCTTCAGTACAAACAAAACCGTGAAGAAAAACCAGTAACAACAGGCTTCCTTGCTTTCATAGCAACATAGTTAAAATTTATATTATGGGTATCACTTGTTGTTCATTCATTTCTTCAGAGGCAAAACACAGAAGAGTAGTAAACATGTTTTGATTCTTGATATGGATGCAGTGCCTCCATTCTGCTTGTGTGGGACAGTGCCACACAGGAGGGTTACTGATGGACACGGCATCCCCTTTTCACTCTTTATTGTCAGTGAAAAAAGAACTTTTTCCTAATAGTGATTTCAAATGCTTGAGGTCAAGTGCAGCTCTGAATAGTTTCGGTGTCATGCCTTTCCCCCCACAGTTGATTATAAAAACACCCTAAGGCAATCAGGCTACTGTAATTTCAGTGAGGCATTGTAAATGTCTAAATCACTGAGAATACTACTCATTGTAAATCCTCTGAGCTTTCGTATGTGTAAATGTGTGCATAGTTAGTCCCATAAAAAGAAAACCTAATAGAACCCTCTCTCATTATAACAGAAACCTCTCTCATTATTTCCAGAAATAAGTTTTTACCACGTGTAAAGCTACAGGCTTCATCAAAATAGAGATACTTTCAATCTAAATCCTGGTGAAGAAGGCTGAGGCTGTTAGCATCTAAAGGGCTGGAATCAAAGGTGGCAGACTGCCTAAACTACAAGTTGCTAAATTCTTCTGTTTATTTAATTACAATATTATTAAATGCAGAAGATGGAAGCATGCAAAGGAAGCAAAGACTACCACATGAGATTTTCCCAGTTTCACAAACAGAAACCTTGGGAAGCCTAGGAGTTGAATTAGAGGAACCTTGTTCTAATTCTCAAAATGAACAGCATAACCATTTTTCTTATCTGCTTCCTTCTTAATTTTAAAATGAGAGCGAACAACTAGGAATACTGTGATTTAAATATTAGTTAAAACTTCATTGCATTAGCTCAACTGATTCCCATTTACAAACCACCCATCTTATACTGCCATCACAAAAAATGGAACTACATCTGCCTTTCTTTTGGGTCATATTGAGCTGCGGGCACATTACAAAAGATGTTCAGTCAGTAACTGCCTGCCTTCCTTCCTCCCACATGTACCAACTGCATAGCATGGTAGCTGGGCTTCCATTGGTGGATGCCTGATTTACAAAGGTACAACATCTCTTGGCACTTCTCTGTATAAACAACCAGGTGTTACACACCACGAGAGAGCTAAGTTATAAACTATTATTTTACTTGTATTGCAATACAATAAAAACCCTAATGCTAGTACAGAAGCATCAGCTACCAGGCACATATGGATCATAGAATGGTTTTGGTTGGAAGGGACCTTAAAAATCATCAAGTTCCAACTACCCTGCCATGGGCAGGGACACATACCACTAAAGCAGGTTGCTCAAAGCCCCATCCAGCCTGACCTTGAACACTCCCAGGGATGGGGCATCCACAGCTTCTCTGGACAACCTATTCCAGTACCCCTTGTCTTGTCACTACATTTCATGACAAAGAGTCCCTCTTCATCTATCCTGTAGACTCCCTTCAGATATTGGAAGGCTGCTATAAGATCTCCCCAGAGCCTTCTCTTCTCCAGGCTGAACAACCCCAGGTCTCTCAGTCTGTCTTCATAGGAGAGCTGCTCCAGCCCTCTGATCATCTTCGTGGCCCTCTGCTGGACCTGTTCCAACAGGTCCACATCCTTCCTGTTCTGAGGACTCCCAAGCTGGAAACAGTACTCCAGGTGGGGTTTCACGAGCACAGAGCAGAGGGGCAGAATCACCTCCCATGACCTGCTAGCCATGCTTCTTTTGATGCAGTCCAGGATGCATTAGGCCTTCTGGGCTGCCAGTGCACACTGCCAGCTGATGTTGAGCTTCTCATCCATGAGCACTCCCAAATCCTTCTCCTCAGGACTGGTCTCCAGCCATTCTCCACACAACCTGTATTTACACCTGGGATTGCCACATCCCATGTGCAGTACCCTGCACTTGGCGTGGTTGAACTTCATGCAATTTGCACTAGCCCACATCTCAAGCCTGTCCAGATCCTTCTGGACAGCATCCCTTCCCTCCAGCATGTTGATAGCACCACCAAGCTTGGTGTCATCAGCAAAGTTGCTGAGGGTGCACTCTATCCCACTGTTAATGTGTCTGCCAAAGATGTTAAATAGCACTGGTCTCAGTACCAACCTCTGAGGAACACCACTCGTCATAATAAACACCACTCGAATAATAAAAAACTTTGCAGTATTTATCCTAAAACAATTCCTCATTTTAGAATTTATCGTTTTCTGTGTAATACCAACCATTTTGTTGGCATTAGTGCATTTGGATTCTCAGTAAATAATCAGGGCCACCGCATTATAAATCATTCACAGTATATAGTCTCACTTGAAGAGCCCCCAAAACAGAGTCTGTAAGATCTGTACATCATCGCTTCATAGGAAAGGCACCTGTGGCAGACAGGCCAACCTCAGTCAGCCCCATTAATTTTGGATTTATTTATTTATTTATTTATTAGCATGTGTTCTGAGAATTTAGCCAGCTCACACAGATTGTTTCCAGGGAAACAGTTACAAATTAAAAATCAGGACCAGTTTCATTCCTTGTAGAACTATATTCAAATAACTGGCATAAGGCCAGCATTTTAGACCTTAACCTAATCAGCAGCACCTGCCTAACCATGAAATAGGCAGCTTGCCCTTTGCCTCTGCCCATCCACACTTTTGAAAATAGCACGGAAAGCAGCATTAGCCACTAGCCACTAGCCACTAGCCAACAGTGGCATGTCATGTCTTTGCATCATAGAATAATCATTGGCTGGTTTTTGAAACACCATCTCCCAAAAGGAAAAAGGGAAAGAGGTGGATTGCCATGAAAAAACCATAGTACAAGCTAAAACATCTGCATTATCCACATGGTGCTCAAATTCCACAGAGGCTGCTAATAACTCATGAGAAAGAAAACAATGAAGCTTTGTCTGGAAATCCAGCTAACTCAAAAGTGTGTTCCCAGTGGCAGCAATTAATCAACATGTAGACTTTCTCTGGTCTGATTTTCACTTTTAAAATAAATATTGATACACAAATTTCTGTGTTATTGTGTGTATATATATGGATAATAGAGGTATATACTTATACTAAACTCAAACACTCAAAACTTGATTGGAAAAAAAATCAAGTGTTACATAAGACTTATTCCCACAGCTGCTCAGCCAATTACTCCTGCTGTGACTTAGGACACTGAACGCCCAACAAGTAGCACTGGGGTATTTCGTATATTAAAATGTCTATGGCAACATGTCAAACCTAAAACTGAATGCCTTCCCTCAGTAAACGTCTTTCCCCTATAAGCAGAAAAGTATCTACAAAAATGATGCCATCAGCACTTGAAACACGTGTAACAGCCCATCCCAAGAAAACATACACACAGATTTGCCTTTCTGTGAACTAATGCTGCACATTTTTGTCAACTGACTCTTCCATTGAATTCACAGCTTTGGAACGACTTCCAGCACTGCTGGGGAGAACCATCTCTAGACTTTTAAAGATTTAAACCTATCAGCCAACAAGGAGTCTGTCACATTTCCTACCATGCTTGGGCCAACATTTAATTCCTGTCCCTGGAAGAAAATCTGAACTTTACTTACAGGCTGAATTTATCCAAACTGGAATTTGTAGTTTCCAGCTATTAGAACTTAAACATCTTTTTCTTAGATGCATCTTTTGCAAAATTTATTGTTCAACACATGCTTTAAAAATACATCTCTATATATTTCATGCTAGTCCTTGTTTGTCAGGTGTTCTTATTCAAACTGGTTGTATTTTATTTTATTTATTATGAAAAGAGAAAGAGAGAAAAAAAAATAATCATCATCATCATCTTTATATTCTGAGAAAATTATGCTTATAGCTACAAAGGGTAAATCTACAGCAGTGCACTCAACCAAGGGCGTTACTCCAGAATTACAGATGTAGAATGTGGGTCTGCATCACAGAATCTATTTGGTCCAAATGGTGGTTGAATTACCACTGAAAATCAAAATACAGGTCAAAATTCTGGACATTTCTTTACACCTGTGAGAGCTTATCAGACTGAAGATAAGCAGTGCTGACACCTCTCTCTGTTTATACATAGAGTCAATGACAACACCATCCAGTCCTGTATAACACATTCAAACTTCCTCTTTTTCCATTTCTTTGGGCATTCTCTGTTTGAGGCTTTCTGGGTGAGCACAGGGGCTTCTGCTGCATCTACGCTCATATTTGCTGCCTAAGAAATAAAATTTAAGCCACAACACATTTCTTGGATGACTGGTGTAATTAACTTTCAAGGTGTTTTACCAAGGTGTTATCTGAAACCTGGCAAACCTGGAGGTATCTAGTGAAAAAAGCATCTTTTCTAATTTCTGACAAACTGTGCAGGATTAATGTAGCTGAGGTAGGTATGCCAGAAAAAGGCAATTTGGAAAGGCTGGAGTAGAAAAGAAAGACATACTAGCACATGTATTTTTGCATTTCCAACTTCAGAGTATATAATACTTTTAATTTTCTTTCAGTTTCATGCTTTTTAAAATTTATATGTAGGTTGTCTGCCTCACAAGGAGCTCGATACCTTTCTTTTGGCAGTTCGTGTGTCACAGTTACCTGCTTTTATTTCACTACACACAGCATACCAGAATTTACACTGGAACTTTAGATCAGAATCTCTATGTTAGAAAATAAATGCTTTAGGAATATTTATTTTGAGGTGGGGCTTAAGATCCTTTTGACAGTCATCCTTGAATTTTCTATCAGTACAGTGAACACTGCAATAAAGGTAGGACTTTCGTGGTTGAATTTTTGAAGAATAACTAGTTTATTAATAACGTACAGGACTGTTGATAACCTCTGTGATTCTTTACAGGATGCTAACTTCCCATTCCTCACCAGCAGAGCTGCCACTCAGTGTCAAGCAATGGGGCACTAGTCCACCCTGGAGCTGAAGTCACTAAAGACAACAGCCATAAACATTTATACAAAAGCCACGGTTACACATAAATGATGTTTATGGCTGTCTTTGGTCAGCATGCCATTTATGGCCTCTCTCCCAGTCTACAACTCCATGTATTCACAGCACCATTGTATTACATTGCAGTTGAACTTCATACTTCGTTCTGCACCTGGCTGTAAAATTACAATGGTAAGGAAAAGCCCAGATCCAATTTCTGAGTAGCAGCTTTCCACAAACACAGGCACCACTTGGCAGCTCCTTCTTCTGTTATTACATGGCCCATTGTTTCTGTCACCTGACTCTAGATATGTTATGAGAGTTTGGTGGATTGAGTCTGTGCTGTTACCTGTCATGTAACCTGGTGTAACAGCATCTCAGATGTCAATATTCAGCTAAATCAAGATGTCTGCATCACCTGGAACAGAGGTGATCCCGTTATCATCCATTGTCCCTTAATGGATGAAAGACAACTTTCATCCATTTGCAAGATCATTGTTTGAATCAAATAGAAATGAAAAGATCTGTATTTACTGTTGCATTAATTGACAAAAAGCATGTGAAAGAAATTGCTTAAGAAACAATAGGTGATCCCCAAACACTGATTTAACATTGTGATCCCTGGACTAGTTTCAGAGAAGGCCATTAACATACAACAATTCCTTTGCATACTAAGCCACAAAAATTTCAGTTATAATTCTTTAAGTCATAGATGCTTCACACAGCTGGGAATATAGAATACTCTGCAAAATATATCCGGTCAGAAGCATAAAAAAAAATTAGATTCAGCCTCAAATTCTCACAGCAGAAATCTGCTTAGGAAGTAAGTGTCCCTGGCGTCAGCTGTCCTGAGTGCAGATTTGCCTTCAACGAGGCCAACTGCCAGGTCCTGCACTTGGGCCACAACAACCCCATGCATCGCTACAGGCTTGGGGAAGTGTGGCTGGAGAGCTGCCTGGCGGAAAAGGACCTGGGGGTGCTGGTCGACAGGTGGCTGAACATGAGCCAGCAGTGTGCCCAGGTGGCCAAGAAGGCCAATGGCATCCTGGCTTGCATAAAGAATAGTGTGACCAGCAGAAGTAGGGAGGTGATTGTCCCCCTGTACTCAGCACTGGTTAGGCCACACCTTGAGTATTGTGTCCAGTTCTGGGCACCTCAGCACAAGAGAGATATCGAGGTGCTGGAGCGAGTACAGAGGAGGGCAACAAAGCTGGTGAGAGGCCTGGAAAACAAGGTTTATGAGGATCGATTGAGGGAGTTGGGGTTGTTTAGTCTGAGGAAGAGGAGGCTGAGGGGAGATCTCATCACTCTCTACAACTGCTTGAAAGGGCATTGTAGGGAGATTGGTGCTGGTCTCTTCTCATGGGCAATTAGCGATAGAACAAGAGGGAATGGCTGCAAGCTGCAGCAGGGTAGGGTTAGGCTAGACATTAGGAAAAAATTTTTCACAGAGAGAGTGGTCAGTCAGTGGAATCAGCTGCCCAGGGAGGTGGTGGAGTCACCATCCCTGACTGTGTTTAAAAGTAGATTAGATGTGGTGTTGAGGGATATGGTGTAGGGGAGAACTTGTAGAGTAGGGCTGATGGTTGGACTTGGTGATCCCAGGGGTCTCTTCCAACCTAAATGATTCTATGATTCTAATTGCTATTGACCTTCATCTGCTCACAAACTACTTCCCTAAACTGACATTTGCACCTCCTGATAACTGCCACACACCACTGAACTGGTGCCGGATACTCATTCACCTCTGTCAGTCCTGACTGCATATATGCACCTACAACATTCTCAGAATGCGCAGCTTAGAAAAGCTTATCAGTTTTTTTTGTGACTTTTTTGAAGAAAGAAATCCCTGTGCTTTTCTGCCTTAACATCCCGGTGACTCAAGACACCAGCACACTTTCAGAGGTCTGTGTTGAGAAATCAAATACACCCTGCTTGGCATACTCTTTTTTATGATTTAAGCTTACAAATTATTAATGTTATGGTTCTTGAAAAGTCATTCTTGGGTGTACATTTGTTAAGATGGTATTAAAATGTACTGAAACACACTAACACAGCATGAAGAAATTCTCAGAGCTCTGTCTGAATGTAGATAAGACTGTACTGAAATAAAATTATACCATGTCCCACTTCAGTAAGATAAAAAAAAATATCTTTTTTGATACATGTTATCTTTGGATAGGAAATAACTGTTGGCCAGCTAAAGCATGGCAGTATCAAGCACTAAAAATCAGCACTCCACATTAGTTTAGATGATTTAACTCTGGGTCTGCCACATTCACCCTGAGTGTGAAAATAAGTGCAGGTCCCTGCACTTCACACACTTTAACAGATACTCATACATTAATGACCAGATTCAAACAGTTTCCTTTTCCCTATACGCCTCTAGATTGCAGGATTACAGTATGAGTACTAAGCATAAATTAAGCTCAGACTTCCTTTTACTCCATTCTGGAAACAATGACAGCAGTGATTAGAAAGGAAACAGCTCTCTTGAAAGTAAGCATCAGTATCAAAAGAAAACCAGTTTAAAATACTAACCCAAAATCATGCTGATTTATGCACATGCCTTTTCTGTAGCTTTTCTTGAAGCCTTGCTTTCTTTTAGATTTGAAAAGTCACAAATCTTTACAGAGACTGCCAACTCTCCTCCCCATCAGAATCCATTAATAATTGACCTTCCTTCTTCTGAGGATATATAAATACACACATGCATATGTATGTATATATTCCTAGGTGCAAACTGTCCTCAGCAGTGAGTTCAGGATGGACAGTAAGACTGACTCCACAAACAGGTTAAACTATGGAGTTCTTTGCTGCTTGATGCATGTCTGTGATGCAGTGTAACATGTAATTCCTATGACCGTACCATAGGTATATCCTAAATTGACGATTTCCAGTTGTTTCGACTTTCCCTCTTCCAGTGACAATTCTGGACTTGCAGCTTCAGAAAGGGTAATGATTCAGAGTCTGGGACCTGGTCCCCTAACTGTTTGCTCATATATTGCTTGCCTAAAAGTAATTGTTCTGTATTCATTCTTCCTGAACACCTTAATCAACAGAGGTGTATGATAATCTTATAGCTCAGTCAATTCTCTTTGATGAAATCCTGAAATCCTCAAAAAATTTCCACAGATAACTAGTATTATCATACTATAACTTTCCATACTCTTCATAGAAACTATCAGCTGTGTTTTCACTCGAATATATTTACTATTATGAAACAAACATTACATATGTTTAAAAGTGAATTTACAAGTTTTAAAAAAAAAGTGTTAATACATGCACATGAGAGGTTACAAGCATGTTACAGACAAGGGGCAATGGGTGCAAGCTGGAACATAGGAGGTTCCATTTAAATATGAGGAAAAACTTCTTCACAATGAGGGTAACAGAACACTGGAATGGGCTGCCCAGAGAGGTTAGGAGTCTCCTTCTCTGGAGACATTCAAAACCCACCTGGACGCATTCCTGTGTGACCTGATCATGGTGTTCCTGCTACGGCAAGGAGATTGGAGTAGATGATCTTTCAAGGCCCCTTTCAGACTCTGATATTCTGTGATTCTGTGATATGAATGACACAAGCCCCTGATAACACCTTTTGGGTCCTACAACAAATTATTAATTAGTTCCTTACTAAAATATTGAGCAATAATTGCCTAGCCTTTGTAATTGTATATCCTTAATACAAAATATGACCAAAATATGACTGTATGCAACATGTTCCTTTATGCTGTTATTCCTTGAGTAAGTAGTTCCTCTGCATCATGCTGTTTCTCTGTTCAACATGACTATTGGCCATTGTAATGACCATGGACCTGCATGCTGAGTTATCTCTCTGATAGTGGCCACCCCCAATTCTTGTAATAGAAAATGATACAGGAGGTTGTCAGGCATTTTAAAGAGCAGGTCCAACATTTGAAAGATATAAATGCATTTGCTGCCTTGTGTATGATACCACTGGAGTCTTATAGAAGGAGATAAGGGTATAGATGACTGTATGGATTCACAGTGATATATAACAAACACAATTTTCATGACTCTTTTAAAGAACAGCTCTTTGCTTTCTATCCTACACACTTATTAAAAAGGCAAGAAAAGGAGACTTCTGCTGACAAATAACTCAAATGAGAACCAAGCAAAAAATGTTAACTCAAAAGTACAACAACAATCACTGAGTATTTCTACTTGGAAGGGACCCATAAGGAGTCCAACTCCATGCTCCTCGCAGGGCTATCTAAAAAGAAACCATATGACTAAAAGCATTGTTCAGACACTCCTTGACCACTAACAGGAAATGAACAATAAAAAAACAAAGGAGAAGCAAACCCATTCCTTTGCCCCAAAGCATGCAAACTTTGTTTAAATGCTTTCCTGCTGAAGGTTACTAAGCAACATCAATCTCTGCCAGCCCAGTCTCTGCTTCTTGCTTACAAGGTGTTCCCAGTTTTCTTTTCTCTATTTCTGAAATGACATCCTCTTTCTAGCATAGCAGAACAAAAACAGACACAACTTTAAAACCTTCAAATGTCACCGTTTCTGAAAAACAAAGCAGGAATATTGGGAATTCCTTCCCCGAAAGTATGTGAACTTCATCCCTAAATTTACAGTCTATTCCTTTTCTATACAACTTTAGGAATGAAAATTCCCAATTGCCTTTGCTCCTACACTCTCAAACAACCTTCAGAGTATTGTCTGAGTAGATCATAAACAATATCAAAGACTCAGCCAGCAGAAGAGCCAGCACAGTGGCTGACAAGGTGAAATAATCTGGTTTGTATAACTTCAACACTACTGTGCTACTAGAAAATCATAATTACTGTATAGTAATTAGAGAACCCCAGGTTCCGTCATGGGTTTGGATTTCAAGTATATTGGTGTTTGATTATG
>VZTM01007292.1:13228-31928 GCA_013400555.1 Jacana jacana
GATGCGGCCAGGGCGGTGGCGGGGTGTGGGGGGGCGATCAGCGGGGCCTTTTGCGAATTGAGGGTGAGAAATGGGGAAAAAAAGAGGGGTTAGAAAGTCGTTTCTATTCTGCTGAACTTTTGTTTTCTGACCGATAGAGGCCGGTAGAGGACTGCGGAGAAGGAAAGTTTATCACCAGCAGCGCCAGGATGGACTTCCCTGCTACCCAACCAAAACCTGCTGCCGATGGTAAAATCATCTACTATCCTCCTGGAGTGAAGGAGATTACGGACAAAATTACCAACGATGAGGTGGTTAAACGGTTAAAGGTGAGCAATCCCGACCACCATCCCCTTCCCTGCAACTTTTGCTTCTTAAGGTAAACATTTCATCACGGGAAAGGAGAACTGCCAGAGAACTGTTTCCTTGTCATAGTTGAAATGTCTCCTCCTCTTCTGCAGACCTTCATGGGAATATCACTTCCTTGCTTTTCCGTAAAAGAGAAGGAGTGTTTTTTGTAATTTCTGGATGTACTCTTGTGAGTTCTCTCAAAGCCGAGTTGATGCCTTAAATGGCTAAGTTGTGTGTGAGATACAGTTACAATTTTGGGAAGAGGTCTGTATAGTTGCAGGATATCTTAGCAAAATTTTTCGTTGTTTTTTTGTGGGTTCTAGCACTTCAAGCAAGCGTAGTTGAGCAAGGGAAACAAGTAGGTCCTAGTTAAAAGATATTCTTGACTGAAAAGATAGCATTGTTCACAAACAGCGAAGATTAATTTCTGGAGTTTGTAGATGGAATTCTGGAACTGTTTCATATGTAAAATCTACCTCAGATTTTGCAATTTGATATAATACATACTGTTCCTTTCCTATTTAGGACAACTGGTGTTTGGCAAAGTTGCTAAATTTTTCATAAGCATAAGGGACTGTTAAAAAAGCATCTTCTCTGCTTGCTTGACAGCATCCTAGGGGACTGTGGTGCTTATGTCAGGGTGGGGTTTTTTGTTTGTTTATTTTTAATTTTTTAATCCTCTTTTCCACTGGAAACGTGAAATGCCAGTGTGATACAGTAGTATTATTTCTTAACTCCATGCTGAAAGTAGAGAATAAAGTGCACAGCTCATTTGTGCATGCCATGGTCTTTGGACCAGAAAGTTGTAACTGGGATTTGGTCCTGTGCCCAGGGTGGAGATGTAGTAATAGTTTTTTAGAGATCGGAAATATTCTCTCATCTGATGACCTGTTTCCCATCACAATGGTGACCTCAAAGACTGAAAAACAGAAATCATGGTCATGGCTAGTCAGTTAGTACATCAAAAAATGTCTTACCTGTAAATGTGAAGAGAGTGAAGGTTTTGTGCTTTCAAAGCAGCAAGGCTCATGCCAGTTGCGTCTTTGAAAACAAGCCTTGTTGTCCAACAAGAGTTTTGAAAATTACTGAATGGACAGGTCTAGTGTAGGATTTTCAAAACTCCCATGGAATGTTGCCAGTTACAGGAGAAGTTCCTAGAGTTTTGATTGTTTGGACAGAGACCATGAATCAAAGTCTGTGTGGAATGGGTGAGGAGTGCGGTTTTGAGGTGCTCACTGGTATTTTCTTCTGTCCCAGATGGAGAACTTGCAATGGTGGGGCTTGCCATTTCTAGATAATAGGAGTAGGCAAATTTCAAAGTTGGACACACGTGTTTTGCCAAATTCACACGTGCGTGTTGGACACAGTTTTCAGGCAAAGAGCAGATTCTTTTCTTGCCGTCATATTGTGATGAACCAGTGTTAAGGAATTCACGTGATTTCAAGACTGTAGGCTAACTTTAAGCAAATACTTTGCCTAGTGGACCTGTCATCACTGAAATAACAGGGGAAGACTTCTTATTGGTACTGCTTTGTCTGAATTTGAGGAATGTTTTTGGTCAGGTGTTGGCTTTACTTTGAAGCATCAAGGAAATCGGACATAGTGTACACTTTAGAACTAAACTAATGGGTATTTATTTCCTTATGTTCTTATATAGATATAATCTTTATTTCTTTTTAAAATCTTTGTATCAACTTGAATTCATAGAAAAACTCCACACTTTTGCACATGGAATATTATTATGATGTGTGGGGGATGGAAATGGTTGGAAAAGTTTTGTTCAATTAAAAGATAACTTTTCACAACTTTGAATATAGCTTAATGTTAAAAGCCAGCTTCAGCAGAATGTACAAATCAAGCATGAATCAAGCAAATTGTAGGTTTTCTGCTGCCTTCTTGGTCATGCTCTGTGTGTCTTACAGAAGATGTGTGTGTAACTTACTGTTTTGGCCACCAGGGTTTGGGTCGGTTCTTGCAAATTTTTGTTCTTCTGGCATATTGAAGTCATGGTCAACTTAATTGGTTGCAAATTTGTTTGCTTATTAGCAACCTTTCTGATATCACATCTGTATTTTTGTGTCCAGACCTCTTCTCGTAATGAAGGCTTTTCTTATTATTGGAACTTGAGATGTTCTGGGCACCTGTCCCAGAGTGCCTGAGCTGCAGCTTTTGTGCCAAGGACTTTTAAAAAGAATGTTTTTCTATCCTTTCCCTCCTTCTGCTTGGGGTTGTGGGTAATAAAATGTAGGGCAGATTAATTTCCAGTGTTTTGATATATCTGTATGATAACATTAGCACTATCCTGAAAATGGAAGTAGTGAGAATTTTGCAATAAACCTTCTGGACAAAGTGGAAAGGAGAAGCCTCCAGATTGCATATGTATGATGAATGAAACACCAGTTCAGGTGCTTAATGGAGTCAAAGGTGGTTTCTGGTGTGTTAGATTACATTGACGGGTCGGTGCCTTCTTGGAGTGGGACAATATGCAGTGTTTCAATTCGACTTTTGAAGAAGTGATTTTAAGTGTGGTGTGCTATGGCTGGGGACAAGTGTCTGTTTAATAGATCCAATTAAGTTTAACCAAACTAGGCAGCTGGCCTGTAGCAGAGAGTTGAGTCCTACTGTGCTTTGACTACAAAATGATCATTTCTTTAAAAGTCTAATGTTCCTCTTTACAGTGCAACTGTTACTGCAAGTGATTGGTTTCAGGGCTGTAAGTCAAATGCTTGTCAATTTAGCGTGTCTTGTGGGGATAGGTGATGAATTTTATTTAACCAAGCGATCGCAGTGGAAAACAACAAGCAGTTTTAAGGCACCAAAGCTGTCCTCCTTCAGTTCCAAAATCAAGCCAGCAACTAAAT
The DNA here is from genome assembly GCA_013400555.1 of Jacana jacana. NCBI lineage: Eukaryota > Metazoa > Chordata > Aves > Charadriiformes > Jacanidae > Jacana > Jacana jacana. Next base: position 16,420 of record VZTM01007292.1, read on the forward strand.
ACAAGTTGAGAACAATTGTACCAGCAATATTGTATTTCTTCCCATAAGACAGTTGAAGGTTGAAAGAAGTTTTAGAAACTAGGCATCTGCTTTGCTTCAAAGCTCCTCGATGACTATTGATGCATTTTTTTCAAAATTGCCTGTATGTTACTGACTTGTCAAACTCCATACTTGTAATACTTTACTGACAACAATATACATCTCAGATACAACCTCCTTTGGTCAGAAGAGAATAATTTGATGTTATTTATATGTAACCATGTCACCATTATGAATAACATTTAATAAAAAAAAAAACTTCTTTACAGTGAGGGTGACAGAATACAGGAAGGGGCTGCCCAGGGAGGTTGTGGAGTCTCCTTCTCTGGAGACATTCAAAACTCACCTGGACGCGTTCCTGAGTGACCTGATCCAGGTGTTCCTGCTCTGGCAGGGGGATTGGACTAGATGATCTTTCAAGGTCCCTCCCAATCCCTGATATTCTGTGATTCTGTAATAGTATTGTATTTAATTGTCAGATATAATAAAAATAACCCCATCAATCCAAAGTGCATAGAGTTTCTCTGAGAAGGACTTTGTAGGCAAAACTAGAACTGACACTGAAAGAAGTGGCTTGCTCTGCTGCTTGTCCCAACCTCTGTTCTGTATCCTCGACAAGCCAAAAGGGGTGGGTGAACAGATCTGGGTTAAAACTTGTGAGGAAAAAAAGCCCAAACCAGTGATAATTTTAGCGTGAATAATTTTCTTGCCCGATCTATTGTGAGAGCTCTCAAATGCTTTTGCTAGCATAGGGGAAAAAGCAGCTTCTTTCTGTGGCATTCCTGCCTTAAAGTGTTGAGGGAACTTCAGAGTTGATTTGCATGTGAAAGTTTGCAAATGTTTTATCTCTTGAGATGGTTTTGCAGAAACAATGAGAATATCCCTGTCTTTCTCGCCTGCTAGATATTATCAGTAAAAGAAATAATGCACAATGACAAACTCAGGTACAGCTTTGTGCCAACACTGTACAGATGGGTAAAATGTATGACAAGTCTGTAGAAAAAAAGGAAAAGAATATAACACAGTGTTTTATTTTACCTATAGATATCTGTGGAACCAATGCTAATTAATAAAACCTGTAAAAAGCATATTTAATGAGACACTGAAGATAATGTACCAAAAAACCCCACCAAAAAAACAACCAGAAGTTTCTGAAACCTTCCAAAAGAAAAGGAGAGAGAAATTAGTTTCAGAATAGAGATTTTGAACAAAGGTTTGAGGCAGTGTAAAAACTTCTCTTTGTGAAATGAAGAGTTACTGAGGGTGAGGTCGTTCTTCTCTATCATAGCTGGGCTTCATATTCAGTTTTCTGATGGTTCTTTTGTTTGTTTGTTTTGAGGAGTGACTTTCCTTTTGTTTTTCGCTCAGTCCAGTGCTTTTCCTGTGGTGACCGTCTGGCAAGGCATTTTCCTTTCCATGAAAGTTTCTCTTGATTTCCACACTCCTGTCCACCCTCTCCCCAGTTTGCCCTCTGACACCCCAACCCCAAGGCCTAGCTTGTGAGCCTCTGGAGGAGTTAGCACTCCTAGGGTGCCTTGAGGTCTTCCTTATCTTGTCGCATGGCATATCTTAGTTATTAGTGCCAGAGTGAAACAAACACTCCCTCTCCTTCGTCCCATTGTCTTTCTGCCTGTTCCTCTGATGATTGGATGTTGGCCTCTTCGTAGTTGGGCCTGTTGTGTGTTTATCTGTGGAAGGATATCCACGTATCAGTAGAAAATAGTTAATGCTAATAATCTTATATTATCCACAGGTGGATTTTAGGCATCTGTTACATAATATTAAAAGTAAGAAACGTTGCTTTTTTTCTCCTGAAATGTTTCAGAGTAGGCTGGGGATATCTGGGAGGGGAAAAAAAGTTGCTCTTTACTCACCCAGATGTTCCTACATAAGTGAATGGCCCCACTCTGAGATTGTGTGGTTAGATGGAACTTTGATCTGGCCTGGCTATTCTGAGGTTGCTACTTTGGAGGAAAGTAAAAAGCATAAAATAGAGTATCATCTGGGAGAAGAAAACCTATTTTATGTTGTGTCACACTCTAGAATTTGTTATGCTTGAGGGGAAAAGGAATACATATTAAGTATGTTGGATTCTATTAGTTAATAAATACCATTTGCTAGCAAGACTTAGATAACATGGGTATTTTCATAGCTTTGACCTCCAACTTGCATGTACTTCCATGCTTGCACATAAGAATTATAAGTAGTTTTGTGGAGGTCATATAGCCAGGTAACAGAAATGCTCCACAATTAATTATTCTAACAATTTTTAAACATTCATTAATTGTATTTAACTGCAGATTGCAGTTTGCAGTGGTTTTGAGCTATTGCTGGCCTCATAAGCCTAAAGCCAAATTTCTAATTTGATTTTGCTCATAGTTTTTAATCTTTTTAATTAGTTTGACTGTTGTAACAATCAAGTTTTTCATTAACTAGGACAGGCCACTAGTCAGAGAAGAAGAAATCTTGTTCTGATTTTTTTTTTTTTTTCCAGCAGAATATTAGCTGTTTGCTTTGGAAATGTCCCAATTTGATGAATCCGTAGAGAAATGAGACGTGTAAGCTCACCCAGTTCACCCAGATGTTACTTAATTTCAAATCGATTGATGATGAGATCCTTTGGTTTTGTATTCGATAATTTTCTTCTGTTACAAGTGCTTCAGTAATTAATGGCAATTTCACATGTACAATATTATTCTAACAGTTTCCTGGCAACAAGAAGATAAATATATTGTGGGGGAAAAAGAAGCCCCAATTTGAAAGGGAGGGGTGTGGAAATAAAGGTTGCTGAAATAGGAATGATAACTTCTGATGATTAACCACCGAAATGGACAGACTAGTTGATATGCCTGCATATATTCTGTTATAAACCTCGCAGAATTACTCGTCTATTCTTGTGCTAATGCTTTTTTTGTGTGTGTGTGTGTGTGTGTGTGAGGTGAGGGCATGATGTTAATCACAGTTTAAAAGATGGGGAACTGAAGAGCTACTGAAGGGAAAAAAACCACCAAGCCCAAACACAAGAAAGACAAGCTGGCTTTTGTATGCCTGATTTGGCATTGCTAAAATGTGAGTCCTGAAGTGACTGTGCATTCTGCTGCACTTTACATGTTCAGACCACAAGTTCCTTTGATTTCAGTTGTATTTCTGAGCACCTAGCACTTCTCTAAACCAGATCTCGTCATCGCTGCTTAAGAACCCAGAAAATGACAAACATTTTCTGTGAAAGCTTTGTTATACTGTGTTTAACAGGCATTGGATGGAAACTTTGTAACAGGTAGGAGGCAAATATGCGAGTTTTTATGTTTTAAAACATGGCATAGAGTATTCATTTCCTGCAATGTTTTTCTTCAGTAAATGAGAAGGGTGGCCTTTGAGCAATATGTTCCTCTACCAAACAACCTTGATTAACTCCAGATCAAGTCTTTTCTGTGGACTGAATGAAGTAATGGCTTCAGGTTTTTGTTGGTTGTTGTTGTTGATGCTTTTTGGGTTTTTTGGGGTGTGTTTTGTTTTGTTTTATTAAGGAAACACAAAAAGAAAGGTATGTAATCACTTACCAAATACCATATTAACATTAGGATTGAGAAGTCTGACTAGATTCTGAGAAGAATAGGATTATTTACCTTGGAAAAGAGCAGAATGAGAGTTGTTGTGATAATAGCATACAAAATAACAAATGACAGGTAGTAAATGAGGAATTTCTGGGCTTGTGCCCCTCCCTCTCCTGAAGAAAGAGAATTCATTGAAACTGAAACTTAAAAAATTGTTGAAGGCTAAATATTTCCTAGGGTTATACTGGAAGGTTGTAGCAGTTCAGAGGTGAGCTGATGTTGTATTTAGCATGTGACATGCTTTAATCATATAAACTGCTAACTTTAGGTGGGGGGTGTGCCTGTCAGAATGTATTTTTATGGTATAATCTAGGAGGATTGGGTGCTTCAATATTTTAAATAAAGTTTGGATACAAAATCCTTGACGTGTCACTGTGCTCTTAGGAGGAGTTTGTATGCGTAAGTTTGCAAAACAGCAGGAGCTTTAGCTATGCTCAAAAACTCATAAAGGAAGTGTTAATTTCACAACAGCGGTATGAAGTGAAAGAAAAAATATCCCTGGGTTTGCAGACAGTAATATGGAGATGATTGATGGGAAGGGAAATCAAACATCAGCTGAGGTTACTTTTCTTCCTTGTCTGCTTGAATCCATTCATGTTATTTTGTCTGCTTAATGCCTGTCTGTCTCTTTTGCTACCAAAAAGACAAACAACAGACAAAATAATTAGCAGATGATTCCTTTGCAGTACATATTATAGCTGTTTTGGTAGTTAAAGAAACCAAACTTTAGTATAGTCCCCAATCTATGTTAAACATTCTTTGTATATGAAATTTTTCCAGACGGCAATATCTTCTTAATCACCATTGTTACCTAGAAATCTAAAACACATGCTTATTATTGGTGTCACTCAAAGCAATGTGTGTTTGCTGGCTCTGCAGCTGCAGTAGAATAATGAACTGTATTCCCACTGCTGTGCTGACATCAGAATTTGGCTGTTGCAAAGATGTCTTAAGCGTGATGAAGTACTGTTAAAGGTAAACAAAGATAAAGTTGGCATGTATGCATGTTCTTGCTTAGAAAGGAAGGTTTAAAACTTCGTGGTACCTAGATAGCTTGGGATATCCTAAATGAATGTTTTATTTATGTGAGACAGATGATACATGCTTATCTGATGGAGTTGTCAGAGCTTGCAGTGTTAGGATCAGTTTTGCAGCCACAGTGGGGAGAAAATCCATTCATATTTACTGTGAAGACTGGTCAGCCTCTTTAATGTCCTAGTTATTCTCAAGTGAGTTCCTAGTTCTTCCTAGTTGTTCAGTACTGTTACCTAATCTCAGTGGTACTCTGTTGTCTTTCATGAATACAGCCTGTCACCTTTTGCTGAAGCACTATCAGGTGTAGTCTTTAGCAATTTTAGGCCTTATATTACATTTTTAGTGTTGTGTTTTAATGCCTTACGGTAGAAATTATGACATCTATCTCCAGGAGATTTACCAAAACTTTCCAAATTGTTGAAGCAGAGAAAAAGTTTTGCACTGGCAAAATATGTTTGTAAACATTTTAAAGGGACCTATGTCTTTTTTATTTACAAATAATGTTTGTAACTGATACATATATTGAAGATTAAAGAGGAGACATTTTAAAAGAAGTTTCCCCCCACCCCCTTTGTTGACTACAGCACCTAAAAAATGCACATGCTTTAAAGAAAAAAAGTAGTTATGTTAGTGTTTACTAGTATTAGCATTTCCTTGCAGTCATTGCAGAATTCCCTTTCCTCTGCAGTTGTGGTCTCTGTCTTTCTTAGGGCTCTCTACAGAAATAACCTGATTGACCATTGGGGGATAGCTTGAGATCTGCAGGTTTACAGTATTTTTTTGTTAATTTTGTGTAACTACGGATCATTAAACTATTTTTATTACTGCATCGAACGTGAGAGACCATCAAAAGACCAACTTCAGACTTGTACTTAGGAAAATCTTATTACTGTAGTTTTAAGTGCCTGAGAATTAGTCTCTCAAAATGGAAAGAAAACATACTTGTGTTTTTCAGTTTACTTTGTATATGTGATAGTGCTTCCTCTGGACAAATGTTTTTAGCTCGCTTTCCTAATGAAATAAGGGTTTTATCTGATCAGCCAGTCTAATTTCTTTATTACTGATCTTCCCTGAAGTTACGTGTGTTCAAAACTTGCTGGCAGCCGGGCAAAGGTTTCAGAGAGGCAAGGTTTGTCTAATCGGTGCTGAGCAGAATGGAGACATGCAAATGCTGTTTATACAAAGGAAAGCAGACCAGTGCTGTTGAACGTTTCAAGAGGCAGCAGCTTGTGTGCTAACTGGAATAAATTCAACTAATTCCCACGTGGGTGTTTCAAAAGCTGTAGGGGATGTGCTCCCTCCCAACTCTCCAGGCAGGGCATCCAGAGGGGAGTGGGCAGGTAGTGCCTGAGGATGAGTGAGGGGTGAAGAAGGGAGTGAGTTGGCAGCCCTCTGGGAGGAGAGTGATGGGGAACAGATCTGCTGGAAACCAGCCATAGTTAATTTTGCAGTTTATGCTAAAACTCATCTCGTATAGCAGCAGTAAAGGAGATAAACAGCTGCAATAAAGCACAAAAAACTTTTTAAATACTCCCTTTACCCACAGGTTGTGCATGGTATTAGAAAATTTTTACTAATTATTTAACATTAATTGGTGGGTTTTAACAAAGACAAACGATACCTGTATTCCTTGATCGTTGTGATGAAAATTGCTTATAAGATACGCTATAAAAGAAAGGGTAAAGCAAAAACCCAACCACCAAAATCACACCATTCAGAAAGAGCTAAAAATCTCAAGATGATCACTAAACTCTTTAGTTACTCTTCTCTATTGTTGCTTTTTTTTTCTTACATAATTTGGTTTTTTCAGCATATTTTAGCTGCTTAGGATAATTATGGGGGTGCAAATGCTGAAGCAAAATTTGTCCAGTGCAAATAGAGTTGAACTTAGGAAGTGCTTAATACACAGAAAGCTTGCAGTTTGAGCCTTATGATGATGCCATAGCAGGGATGTGAAAATACATTTGTTAAAATCATCTGTTCTTTAAAAAACCCACCCATATTAACTTTATGTGTGTTACCAATTTAATGAAAGGAAAAGGCTGTTGGATGTCTCCCTTCAAAATTTTTAATCTTCCTTCAGATAGAGGAATCAAAGTAGGGCAAATCCTGTTATTCTAATATAATTTTGTGGTTTAGCTGTGTTCTTCTGTAACTCGTTGAAAATATATACATGTACTTAATTATCAGAACTGCAGTAATGGTTCATAATAAACTAATTATTGAAATTTAATCAAAGTGTATGCATAATTTAGTAGGGAATTACTTGAAATTAAATTTTGAGGACAAGGAATATAAAAATTGTTCTTTTCTTGTGATTGAAAAGTAAAACCTGCTACCGGGTCACTTAACTCTTAGTCATGGCAGTGCTGTTTTGTGGGATTTAGTCCTAGTCAGTCAGAAAGGATACAGTTTTTCTTAAAAAAACTTTGTTTACATGGAGCTTTGAAGAGGAATTGTTCAGAAATTGTCCCTTTGTGCAGGGGTGAGCAATTGTAGGATAAGTGAAGGGAAGTTTAATTCTTGAGATGTTGCGGTATTAAGAATGAAATAAAGTAATCTCAGTATGTACTTTTGATGGTTGAAACCGAATTCGGCACTCTGGGGGTGGTGGGGAAGGTTCCCCTGTATGTTTGGGTTTTGACAGGTGGCTCTCAGAGCTGAATTGCTGCAGTGTTAACATTCATTCCCTTACAAAGCAAAACAAAGAACTGCAAGGCAACTTCAAAGCTTCTTGCTGAAATATACGTTTCTTTAAATACCTTATTCAGTCATCCTTTGTAAATGGAGTTGGCATATGTCAGTATCTCTGAAAAACTTCTACTCCATCTCTTCTCTAAAGCTCCCACTTCTGCTGTTGCCAGTAAAATTCCAGTGGCAATAAAAGAAAGTACTACTTTTTGCGTGTGTGAAGTCAGTAAATAAAGGTCTAGGAGTTGCATTTGTGAGCTGTTAGTGACATTTCTTCTTAGAAAATGTATGTAGAATATGAAAGTAGGCATAACTCTGCAGCCTCAGGGAAATTGCAAAATCTGGAAATAAGATTTCAGCTTCATCCCAGTTGGAGCTGGTAGTCCAGACTGCTGTAAAGTCAGGAGAATTCTGCTTTAGGAAATGGGAGAGATCACTAAAGCTGTATCTTTGTAGAATACACACACATTGGTACAACTGGAAGTAGGTCAGTAGAAAGCCTAACAAGTCGTTAAAAAAATCTCTTTGAACTAAGAGTGAAAGCCAAGTTAAAGGCAATGTTTCTAAACCTCAGCTGGGAAAGCGGGGATGGCGTGTAATGTTTGCCAAAGTTACACTCTTTCAGTCCTAGCTTTTGCTCCCCTTTAAAGGTTAAAACATCTCCAGTCAGATTACAAAGTAAAAAGGCTGCCATTTAATTTTGTTTCATCTTGACATCTTTGCCTATTGTTCTTAGTTTCGTTTCTGGTGCAAATTGGAGCATTCTGAGTTGGGTTTGTCACATAGATTAAAGCACACTCATCCTGGAGCTGCAGCTCTGTGCTCCACTCTGTTTCTGATGTCAGAATTGGTTTCTGATACCCATATATGTCCGTGAGGAGGGAGTTCTCCACTATGCTTTATCAGGCAGTGAAGCTGGTTTGAGAGACATCTTCAGTGACAATCTTGCATTGTCTCTGCCTCCTGAGAAATGGTACTGTGGAGCTGTGCCCTAATTCACACCGTCTCGGGACTTCAGAGTTGCTCCAACTTCAAGTCTGCACATGGGCTGTGGTGGGTTTAGGTTTCTGTACACTACCTGATTTAATGCCTGTCAGCACTTCAGCTAAAAGCCTGGCATCGTGCAACATCCCCATAAAATTAATTTTACAACTAACTGATCACCTCAACATTTTATAAATGAGGAAAATGTTAATTGCAAACATTTTTAGAAGGTTGCTTGAGGGTTTTCATACTGCTTTTCATCTTCTTCATCTATCTTCCGCTTGAAAACAAAACTATAGGCAAAAATAATTTCATCAGGAAGGTGGAAAGGTGGAGGGGTAAGTTAATGATGATGGGTTAGTTCTGTAGAGTACTGCGGGTCAGTGTAATAATCTGAGCTGACCTGCATAGCAGGTATTCTAACATAGTCAAACTCAAGGTAAATTTATCTAAAAAATAATAATAATAATAATAATAAAAATAATCAAGTCCTCTTCACAGAGTGCCAGAATTGTGTTTTGGAAGCATGTCATCCTGACGCTGTTGTACCTGACTACTTTGAGTACTCTTCAGTTGACGCTGCAACTGAAGGAAACAGTTACTCATCTTCATGCCTGCTGCCAGTGCTGGTCAGGGAGCGTTACAACTCGAAGTCGTTTGCCTTGTTTGAGTCAGCAGCCTCTCAAAAGTTGGAGAAACAAATCACATTTGTGAAGAGAAAGAGGAGGAAGGTGAAAGAGAGGCACGTGGTGAGTGTAGGCAAGGAGGGGAAAGTAGTGTAGTTGGAAAAAATGGACTTGCTTGACTGGTAGCTGGAGGATCAGACCCTGGTGTGCCTCACCCTGCTGGAACGTGTGGAAGCCCAAACACCAAAGCTAGCTCTTATGGCCAGTGAAGGACTCTTGCTTGTGGGCTGTCCTTTTCCATGCGCCAGCCCAGGTTTGTCAGTGGCCTGCAGGACACTGGACTGTGGAAGTGTTCAAAAACACTTCTTTTATTTTTTTTCTTGTTTTCTGGGATGGTTGTCATTTGAATCAGTGTGACTTATGCAGTCCCCCTCCTTGTGCTGGCAGAAGCTGTATGACAATCTTGGGGTGTTCAAGCTGTTACTTGCAGTGACAGCTTCATTTGGAACACTGTTTTCATTTGGTTTCACCTTACTAAATTAACTTAAAGATACATTAAAAAACTTTACTCCAAGATTCAGCTGAAGCAGTCCCACCCTCCCCTGTGTGTTTTTACAGCCATGTAGCGAGCCGGTTCAAGAATCGGATCTATCTGAAGAGTAACCTGATCAGAAAAAAGCATTTTTCAGTAGTGTCACTCATCAGTTGCATGTGTGCTGGAGGGACAGGCCTGACAGATTTGGGTTGACTCACGCTGCCATAAAACTGCACCCTAAGAAATGCTTAAAAACATCCCCCACCCCTAAAATGTGGTGAGGACGTATCTGTATGTAAATTGAAGTGTGTCCTTTGTTTCAGAGAGCTGCAAACGTATGTGCAGTGAGTGATGCCAGTGCATCGTTCCAAATGTGGGGATTGTGTCAGTGCCAGTGCTTTTGAACTGACATGAGTGTTGTAGAACCCATGATGATTTTTCTAATGTTTTAGCTGACTGGCTGATGTAATAGATCATAGCATTCATCCTAATGTATGATTGCTTTCAAAATAAATGGATTTTGTATTGAAATTCAGAATTGATGTGATAATATTTAGTGAGAGGTACTATGATAGACACCTCCCTTCTCTACCACTGTTTGGTTTCCTCTTTTTTTCCCTTTTGTCTTTCTCATTTGTACAAAATATTTTTGATTTGAGGGTTTCAATATTTTTCAGGCCTCCCTAAGCCCAATGGCTCACTATTCAGTACCAGTGTTATGGTTATCAGATGTTGTCTTTAATGTTTAGACTGGTCTTTTCCTGTTCTGCTGTCTGAACTACTGAGTCTTGTGCTGTGACTTGAGCTAGGGTAGGCAGTACAGGCCACTGTTTGCAAACAGATTTGTCTTCATGCCATCATTCATTCTTTTTTATTTTTTATTATTTCCTCCCCCCACCCAAGCCTGCTGTAGTTGATCATTTTTTAAACAAAGACTTGGGCTAACTTACAGGATGTGTATCTGTCTGTAGGGGAGTATGTGTGTGCATACATACATATACACAGAAGCAAATCTTTTCTTTCCAGGTAATCATGCATTCAAAAGAAAAATCATACTACATGACAGATAAGCACCATAAATAGCTTTTCTCCCCCCCAAGCATGAACTAATAAATTGCATGTAGTAGCATAGCTTTTTTGTATCGTCCCAAAGCCAGCGTTATTAACACTCCACAGGGCCCATAGCAGGGACAGACCACGAGTTCACTGTTGTATGTGAAGCTTCTCTAGAATTATTCAGAGTTTTACTCATTTAACTTATATTTCTTAAAATTCAAGGCCTGAAATTTATGCAGAATATATTATTAAGGACTCCTTGATAGGCCAAAAATCCAACTGCTGTTGAAAACTGCTTGAACATACTTTTGTTTATTCTTGGGAAGAGACAGTGTTTACAAAGAGCTTGGACTTCTGTGGTGGTGTGTGCATTGAAATTCTGTAGCTTCCAAACTTCAGCCAACCTCAGAACTGAATTTTGCCTGTTTTTCTAGTAGTAATTTGTTTGTGTACAGAAACTTTTATGAAAATAGCAGTGTGGGAATGTTGCCAGAAACTGTTGGATGAAGTTGTACGGATAATTTTGATTATACAAAAACTCACTTTGAAATAATTTGATTTCATCTCATGTTATTGAGTGGGTTTATGGCTTGTTGGTTTTAATTGTTTCATTTCATATTATACTATTAAAACAAATCCTTATTTGTAAACTTCAGAAAGCTTCGAAATAATGCTTAAGAAATGAATGTATGGATACACTCTGTATGTATTCACCAGTAAGTAGCATATTTGGATTCCTGGGGTGTTCTGTCTTTTTGTTTGTAAATACATTCTGGAGACCTTACGTGAGTCTTGATTCAAAATCCCTAATTACCTTTCAGGTCTCTGATGGTACATGAAAAAAAAAGTGAGTCATTGGTCATGAATGGTATCAGTTAATCGAATGTTCAGAAACTTGGCCAACTTTTGTTTACTCGTATGTGTTGATTGTAGATAATAATAATGTTGCAAAGGGAAGCTAGATGGAGGCAGATATCAGTTTAACAGTAAACTATGTGCTGTCATCATTAAGACTAGAATGCACACAAAACTTTCATATTGAAAATGAGGCGGGAAGATGTTCTGGTTTTCCTGGGCTTCTTTCCCGAGATCACTTGACTGGGAGATACTATTTTCTCACCCAAGAGCAGTGATAAGCACACAAGATACAAAATACTTATGTTGGAAAGAACATATTCAGTGATGGAAAACTACTTTTCTACCACTTGGCCTCTCAATAGCTGACTCGCACAAGAACCAACTGCCTTCTGAAGTCCTCCTGTCATCTGAATGCAAATTCAGATGACAAATTCCTAAGCAAATTCCAAGGAAGTGTTTAGGCACCATGATAACCATGCGCAGGTGGCCACTGCCTGACTTGGTTGTTACTCCATGAGTTCACCACTACCAGGATAACCCTGCGTGTGAGCAGCCAGAGCTCTGGCAAAAAGCAGGTCGTTAAAGCTGGGCAAGTTATTGGTTTCAAGCTGTCAGCAAGCAGTATCTTTCTCCATCCTCCAGTTTCCTTTGCTGGACGTTTTCCTTTAGTACTTCTTTTTGGCCCTTACTACAGGGCTGTATTTACCACTAGTGAGGAAATTGCCAGTAGTAGCATCTGGGAGTAATGCCACCTGGCTTGGAGAGGAATTTCAGCCCTATCCAGATTACAGGCATTAAATTTACTCTCAACATCTGGAGTGGAACTTTGTGATTAATCTCATCATGAATGTATCAGTATTTTGAGACTATCTAATATAAATACTGAAGAATTTTCCTCAGTGTAAGTTACTTGGTCAGCAAGTTCTTCTGTCTCCTATTTCACTTATTTCCCATAAAATTCAGAGTTAAATATTAGGTCTCAGCCCTTTTCTTTAAGGTGCTAAATAGCTTCAGCTTAATGACTGACTTTTAGGCCCTAAAGATTATTGTTGACAGCTTGTGTTTCCTGATCATAAATCGTAGCCAGCAGCATTTTTAGGATGTTCAATGAACTCCTGCAGCTATTGAAGGCAGTTTCAAGCCTCCACACTCTGTAGGCCAAAGTGCCCCTCTGAAGTCTTCCTTTCTTGCTATCAAGATGCGTTGTGGAATGTTTCTACTTCAAATTAAAAAAGACATCAACCAGCCAGCAAAGAAAAATAAATCCCCTACCTGCAACCCAACACAAATTCAGCCAGAATAAAATACACCGTTACATTTTTCTTTTTGGGTTGGAAAGGTGAGGAAAAAAACATAGACAGATACTTTCCACAGGGTGGTTTGTTGTGGTTTTGTTTTGTTTTGTTTTGTTTAGTTTTAACCATTTCAAAGTGCTAGTGACTTGCATGCTGTGATCATGAGGATGACTTAAAAAAAAAAAATAAAATTACAAAACCAAAATCAAAGCACAGACACAAAAACACCCCAGAAAAACAACCTACAGAACTGAATGAATGAAACTGGTTTCATCCCGTTTTGGCTTTTGAGAGTAAAAGCAATGGAACTTTTATGTATTTTAAGTCTTGTGTATGTAAGCTTGAGAGAAACATAAATTTATAGGGTGCTGAGGACTTGAAGGCAATAACTGTACAGTCTAGTAGAGTCTTTTTAGGTAAGAAAGGTTAAAAAATTTAAACTTTGTGCTTTTGTGGTGTCTCATGGATGCTTAAGAAGGTTCAAGTGGTTTATTTTTACAATCACCAAGTCAACTAGTTATCGTTCTGCAGAGTTTGTATGTGAGAGAGAGCTATTGTGTCCCCTTGTAAGTAACATTTCGTTTCCCTATATTTTTTTTTCCTTCTTTTTAATATTTCAATATTTTTAATGTTTTAGCTGCTTTTGAAATCCCTACCACGTATGTGTGTGGACTGCTGTTCTGAGGTCGCTGCAGCTGAGCAAATGAAGTTGGGTCTCCAATTTTTGAGTCAGAGAGACAAAAACAAAGATGATTTTTTACACAACGAAGCATTATTTTTTGCTTGTGGCTTCCGGCCACTTCAACCCAGAACTCCTGATGAAGGATGCTCTTTCTTAGGTGTTCTGGGCAATCACAGCTTTTGAGGCTGAGGCTTGCTGCCTTCTCTGTAAGCTTTTCAGATTTCTCTTTGGTGCTTTCTCTTTGTCACAGAAGCAGGTATTTGTGAAATGACCAAATCCTCTGCCGATGGGTACAAATTTCTGACTGTGCTTGGGGCACGGATTAGTATGCTTTGGGGTGACTCATCTTACAAAGGCAATCGGCATCTTCCAGCTATTTCATGTGAAGGCAAAAGTTACTCACTGCTGCTGTGTGTGCACTGTCTTGAGTACTGTTGTATTGGTAGAATTCATTGAATAAATAACTGTACTATGAGCTTCTTCAACTGTTAAAGTATTTTGTTACTGACTAAATTTTATAAAGTATTAAATTAGGTGTTAAAGTGATCTTACAGCCATAACCTCAAGAAGTAGATTGACTCTTAACATTGTTTTGTACTGTTGGGATTGCAATCTCTCAATTTTTGTCATGGAGAGGATAAGTGATTTTCTGGATGAATGTGATAAAGTGTGCAAATACAGAGCTACTATGCCTCACGTGCTTTTTGTAAATGTATTGGACCTTTAAAAATCTTCTGTGATTCCTGTTTTAGACATTATAGATGAGAATGTTGCTGGCAGCTATTTAAGTGATATTTAGTACTTGCAGGTTACTGATTTCAGCAGAGTAGTTTAATGAAATGTTATTTTTAAGCAAAACTCAGATTAATTCTGAGAGTGGAGTTCAATAGTGTATGTAAATAAATATTGTAAATATAAATAGCATAGTTTTAATACAGATTTTATACAGTGACTTTTCAGCCTTTAATATTCCAAAGTCTGCCTGATTTGAGTTCTTCCTTGTATACTTACATGTTTGGGTTTGTTTTCAGAAAATCACATATTTTTTTCTTAGATAATGAAATCATTATACTAATTAGGTTCAAAATATAGCAGAATTGAATGTAGAGGTTAAAATGTGCAGTGCAGGTGATGTGAGTAGTGGTCTGGAGAATCTGTCTAACAGTGGGTGCCTGATGTCTGTAGTGGGAATGGCCGTTCCATGAAGTCTTCATGTAAAGTTTGTTTTTAGCAAAGAAAGGGAATTAGAGTGTTCTGTGGTTTGGGGGACATTAGCGATCTTTACATGTTTTACTACAAAAGTTTTAGTACAAGAGAACTATTTTTAAAAGGTCAGGCATATTTTGAAAGCATTCTTAAAAAAAAAAATAAATCCATCAATCCTTGCAGTAACACTTTATATCTGTTATATTGCCTGCTTCAGAGCAAAATCAGTAACTATAAAACTGGGTGATTACAGACGAGGAATGTTGAGGGACAGGTACAGCAGTTACAGGCATAGTCTAGCTATCCACAAGGCAAAAACTTGATGGAACTGATAGGCAAAATAGTTGCAGGACTCTTGTGTAAGAAATCCAGAGTTACTTCAAAGTTCTCAGAATACCCAGACAAGGCTTTATTAGTCTGAAATTAACTGCAGAAAATGAACAAAATCGCCACAACTCTGGGAGATAAGATATCCTCTAAAATAGCATTGCTGATCCAGAAAGGTGCAGTCAAGCTCTGTAACAGTAGTTGTTTGATTCTGGTTTTTTGATTAGGCAAAGAAAAAAAAACCCTCTTGATGTTGGAAATAGAGTATGTATTTTGGATGGGGTATAATTCTTGATCGGTTCAACATAGCTGTATGGCTTCAAAATGCTATTAAAACGTCAGCAAAATTAGAACCAAGTGAAAGCACAGTAATGGGACTAGTGATTTGGTGTAAACATCAAGATCCAATAAATAGAGACAGAAAGATGAATGAGAACCTCTGGGTTTTTTCTGTCTTCCTTTCTCACTCTCCTACCTTTACCTTTTTGTTTTTCATTTTTATTTCTTCTTTGGACATAAAAATGCATCTCACACCTCTACTCAAAATGGGAAAGTCTACAT
>VZTM01007296.1:239-20252 GCA_013400555.1 Jacana jacana
GTATATATATACCACAGAAATTAAACTCAGAAAATTTGGCTGTTAGGATGTCATAACAGTCCACAGTGAGAACATGGTTTCCCAGAAAAAGGCTGGAAAGTGTCATGGAAGTACAAGGTGGTAATGAGATCTGAGGCTTTTTTCAGCACATATGGGCATCCTGCTAAAATAATATGCCGGTGCCAGACCATGCCTCCAGAAATAATTAACAATAGCAGTTGCACAGGTACTTCATCAGTAGAAACATTGGAGAGTGATGAATCCATGCAAATATTGGCCAGGCAGAACATAAAGTTCATTACAATAGACAGATGCATTAACAGGCTAGCAGTGTATTCCTAGCACGCAAAGTTCAGTTTTTCATTTCGTCTCTTTCCTGGGCTCAATGTCAGTGAAAAAGGTTTGAATAATTTCAAGGAAATCAGAGTTATTATTTTTGTCTTTTTTTTTAATATAACTTTTAATATTACAGCTTGTAGAAACTACAGAATCATATTTTAATGTAGAGTGTTGCAATTTTTCCTGCTGGTAGTACTGTGTTGTCTTTGTTTCTAAGAGGGACAAAGACAGGACCAGCAGAAAAACAAATAGAATTCTCATCCCACTAATACTCATGCATGGACACTTATGCCGCTTGAACTGGAGCTGAACATTGAGAATGAAGACATGCTACCTGAATTTTTACTTACATATGCATAAATATGCATCTGAATTACCCTAACTCCTTTCTATATCTATCAGAACCACTTTTTAGCAGGATCCCACAGCCTTGTGGCCCCACTGAGCCTACTTATTTTCTTTGAACACTTTCAAAGGAGATCAGTTTAGTGAAAAGGCTATGAACTGTTATTAACAGTGGAACATGATCATACAAAAGACCAAACTGGTGTAAAACTGACCTTTCCAATAACTCTTTACCTCTTGTCCTAATTAAAGGGTAGGAAGAACAGTTGAGAGCAGAGTCACAGCAGCATTCAGAAAGTTTGAACAAACCCCAGCGCAGTCAGCATCGCTCAGCTCCAATTCAGTATCATTAAATCTGTAAAAGACCAGGCTGGATGGGGTTTTGAGCAACCTGCTTTAGTGGGAGGTGTCCCATGCCGATGGCATCTAGGAGGAACTAGAAGATCTTTAAGGTCCCTTCCAACTCTTACTATTCTATGATAAATGTATAAACAAAGTTCTATTCCTTTAAAGAGCAGCCAGTTGTAGCAAAACTACATAATTTAGATTTGAAAAATGATTTAATAAAATGGCCTTGTAAAAAGGCCAGCCACTGCCAGTGATTCTCTAGGCTACAATGGCTTCTGGACAGAGCTTCATTTTGTCCTGTATAGATGCAGCTTTTCCTTCCTCTGCATAGTACTGTCATAGCTTTCTCAAAGATCCTTCCCAAAAGAGCTTCATGTTTTGAAAACTACACAGGAGTTTCATTTTACAAGATGATGTCAGTTGTGAAAGTCATACTTCTACACATCATCTGATAAAACCCGAGTCCCAGTCCTAAAGCTGTCTTTAAAGTCCGAGATTACCCCTCAAAAGTAAGTATTGGTTGATAACCTAAATCAGTTGACTACCATGGTGCTTGGTCTCAAGAGTCAGTAATGAGCTGCATGTATTTTTCTGATTTAGAGGTTTGGACAAGCACTGTGGTCAATTTTTGAACTGATATCCAGTAGAAAATTCAGCAGATAGAGACATTTCACACTGGAAGGTTAATGTTGAAATGTCTGGGAAAACAGTGGCAGAAAATGGAGGTGTTTCTACTTGGTAACTCCAGAAATCGTTAAATATGTTAATTAAATACCAGATATGGGACATAATGTGCTACTGGAATATCCTACCAACTTCCCCTTCAAAAAGGGGAGCAAGCCTTTATTTAGTGGGAACATATCCTCCTGAGCTCATCAGAAGGAAATATGGTTTGGGAGAGTAAAAACTGAATGAAAGAATAAGCCTGTGTCTGTTTCCAGGAGAGCAGATTGGCCATAAGAGTTAGTGGGTTTGGCTGGGAAGAACACATCTCTAGCAGACGCAGACTGGAGCCTGGGGCCCATACCAGCACAGAACTGCTGAGAAGGGAAAGCATCTGTATGAAGTAGCTGGAAATGGGAAAGTGGAGGGTAACCTTTTAAATTTAGTTTCAGTACATTTGTGTCAATTTCCTTGTGTTTCCTCAGAAGTGGCTTTTATAAACATTTGTGCTGGTACTCTCCTTTTCAGATGCTACAGATGAATATTTTCATTTAGACTTTACTTGTACTGGTTTGTGTGTAAAAGCAAGTGCTAGGTATCATGTGAGTTGTCCAGGCATCTCATGCCAAAGTGCACAGCAAGCAGGAGGGCAGGTAAGAGAAAAGACAAAATGAGGAGCATGCAAGTAGAGAGGGATGTGGGTCACAAGAAAGACCTACTTTCTGGGTTTTGGAAACTCATGAGGTCCCTGAAAGAGACACTTAGGTCAAAGAAGAAGCATTTCCACAACTGAAAAAGGTTCAAATGCCACCCAGGATCAACAGGGAAGTGACAGAAGGCATTGCCTAGGAGGGTCTTAAAAAAATTAAATAGTTTAATAGCTGTTTAAGGAACAAGAGCGGCTCTAATGTCTTAAATACTGAACAGCAGTAACTGGAGCTGTGAACGGCACACCAGCTGCTGTCCAGGGAAAAGTAATGAAAAAAAAAGCAGAAGTCCTGCCTACCATGAGAGTATAAGCCTGATAACACCTCTAACATCGGGTCTCAAGGCTGAGCAGAACAAATTAATTCTGGTTCTCTTGCCTTCCCTGACACAGATTCATATACCTACATACATCTGCTTATTTTCACTCGCCTGTCTTCACCCCAATAAAACCAGATGAACAGCATTTGTTATTGAGCAGTACTAAGTTCAAATGTTAAAACATCAACCATGTGAGAGAACAACTGATCCCCAAGCGTTCATCTGTTTAGGATGATACTATAGCATAAATTAAAAAAAATACTCAGCATTTTGCAAAAGTAGGATAGCAGGAAATTCCCATAGACAAACCTCTCCCAATTTACTTGAAGGCCAAGAATCTGAGGACAGATGTTACTTAACTCTTTACTTTGATCCCAAAGTAAATGGAAGACAGGTCCAGGGTAACTTTGCCACTATCTCCTGAGACCAGTGCTGAGCTTGCATAGAAAAATAAAATACATAAACACCCCTCAAAATGCCAATGTCCCCTGAAACTGCCTTAATAATCCATTATTGTACTGCTATTTGGCAATGACCAAAGAAAAGAAAGTAAATAGGAAACAGGACTACATGAAAAGGCTTGGAAAAAAATTCTCTCTCAAAAAAGGTTGGATTTTAGAATAATCCCTTTTCCATCCCAACCATTTCATAAATACAAGGCTTTCTTGCATCCAAATTCCCCTTCATTTATTCTTTTTTAAGTTAGTGATACAGCTCTAGCCTTTGGCTTTTAATTTCACACCAGCTTGAAGGAAGAATCGAAGTTTCCTTTAGCTGCAGGATGGCTATAGCCTGCCACAGTTCAACAGCTCCTCGACAGCAGGGTTGTGACCGTGCCCTTTAAAAAACCTTCACAGTTTAAAGATCTTGCACACAGAGCACTCTTTTCCAGGAAATTGGTTTGCATGCTCCCTTCCAAAAGCCTTCTTTCCTCCTGCCTCTTATGACTTGCATTAGTCTTTTTTTTTTTTTTTCTCAAGACTAACATGGGGAAGGCTGAGCAATTTAATCCCCCCCCAGAGTGCTTACCATTACAGGAACAATGATAACTGTATGTCACTGTGCAGCTTTCTACCTTAAGTAGGCTTAATGGAAGGAGGCAAGCCCGCTGAAAAAAAGATCACAGTGGAGACTCCAGCCTTTATCCAAAAAAGGTTCTGGGCCATGTGCTGGGATTACACACCTGGTCACTGATGCAAATGTTTGCCTTCCTGGTGGGAGGAAGCGGAAAGAAATGGGAAGTGGGATCATACACAGTGAAGGTTTTACCTGCTGATGGAACCAGGGCAGGGTTGTGGGGTCTCCTTACCTGCAGGCTTGAAATGGAGTGGAAACTGATCTCACGCAAGCTTGGAGAGAGCAGGCTTAGATAGAGTCAAATAGGGGAGTGTGTTTTTTAAACAAGGGGCAGTGTGTTTGTGATCTCCCCATTTATGTTACTACCAGCCAAGAGAGGAAAGGGAGAAGCCAGCCAGGGCTCTGCGCAGGCAGATCAGCCTGTGGCTGAGGGGACACACAAGGAGCTTCAGGGGAAGGAGAGACCATTCACCCTTCATTTGAACAGGCAGGATTTGCATCGAATCTTGTTTCCCAAGAAACCTAGCTCACCAGGGATTTTGGGTGTCATCAGAAACGAGACATTTCTGCTGGGGACATCACTCCTTTTCATTCCTGACTTCCTTGCTGCTCCCTACCCAAAGGGCTCCAAGGACCCAAGCACAAATTGTTAAAGCCCGCCAACATACCCAAGGCACTTGGACTTGGGTCCCAGAAAGCTGGAATTTGGTGGGAGAGGGGTCAGACCTGGGACACAAGTCTTTTCACATCAGGCTATTGCTCATGTAGCAAAACCAATAAATAAATACATCTTTTAAAGGCCAATTGAGAACTCTAACAATTCCCTCCTTTGGAAACCTCAGTCAGCCCCCATTGCTTAGTTCTCAGAAAGTAACTCCACCTCAAAAAAATCACTTGAGAGAATGGTTACAGCAAAGAGCAAACTCCCTATTTCTTCTTACACCTCCCACACAGAAATGTCAGAAAGGTACTGCCAAAACATTTTCTGTGATGACTGGCAACTTGCTTGCATGCCAAGAGAAAGGAACTTGTAAGAACATGCAAAAGTGTAATCTTGCCATTCTCTGCTTTCAGAAAGTGGTGTGTTGGTTGGTTTTTTTTTTTTTTTAAACTGTAACTACTTTTCATTAAGTTTGGAGAACTATATTGGTCCTATTCTTTATTTTAATCTTAAGCATCCCACCCATGTCTAGTCTTCTATCGACAACATGAAGAAGAGTTAGAATATAACATACACAGGTAAAATTTAATTAGCTAACGCTTATTATCCTAAAGTGTCATTTGCATTCCCCACACCCTGTTTGGAAGACTATGGTGTTTTTTCTGCAGTTCAAGTGTTATTTGTGTATGGCACCATCGTCACTTTGTCAAAAGCAAATGTTTGAAGTGAAGAAGTAAGCCTGTACTGCATTAATTGTTCATTGATACCCTAGTTGGGCTTAACAGCCTTTTAAAAAAATGTTATAAAAGACACCATAGACCAGTATCTCTATCCTGCAAGATTTCTCACAGACAGAAGAAAGAAAAGCTGATATCCAAGCCTCAAGTAATTTATTCTAAAAAAACTCCAGAATGTTTATATTTGTGGGCACAACTGTATTTCTTTAAATCGTGTGCAAAGACAGGAAAGGTCTGTGATTTAGGAGTGGTGGCAGAGACAAAGAACCTTATGTCAAAATCTTTTGTCCAAATCCAGTTTGATAGTGATGAAAAGGTGTCACTTAGTGATGTCTCTACTTGAAATGAATTTATGGTAAGACACTTGATGGGCAGACGCTTAAAATAGCAAAAGCTTTTCCTATACCTGTGGCAGATTCTGCTACACTTTTTCTGCAGATAAATAGAATACCAACAATATCAGTTTAGACAAATAATTCAGCCCATACTGTTTTGAAGGGATCAATCAATCAAAGAAAAAAACCCCCAACTAACGAACTCAAACTTATTTCTCTCATCCTTCCTCTCTATCATCAAAGTAGAAACATCTGACATGTAATTCCTCCAACAAACCCCATTTCTGTCCCAGAGAAACAGCTAGCCTTCTTCACAACAACTCACAGAAAGATCTCAAGCAACAGCAGAGGAACATGAAGAAAACTAACCTCAAATTACTTGTTTTATGGACTCCACTTCTTGGTGGCTTTGATTCTTCTCAAAAGTCACTTCCCTCTTGAGTCCTTACATCAGTTCTCCAGCTCTGGGGATCTTTGTAGGTACAGATAAAAGCCCACTGCAAGCAAGAGGCATTGTTTCCCTGAACCATGATTTACAAGGGGTCTGTTTAGGTACACCTGTGTAATAAAGCTGCAGGTGAAGAAAGTGAAGCAATGCCTTTCTTGATACAAGCTTACCCTTGGCTTTTGAGAAGTTAGAAAGGTGCTTTGACACAGCTGAAGAGCTGTAGAGCGTATGAGAAAAAAACAGGAAAGAGGCCATGGACATGAATTATTACCTAGTCTTGGTGTGCAGTCTATCCAGCCTTGCCCAATTCCCCTGCAACGAACAAATCGGAGCATAAGAAAATGGAGTTAACCCCATGAGAAGTGTTTCTCATCTTGCTTTATGTAGGTACCACCTCTAGAGATACAGAAAACAGTTAATCTGGGATCAACTTGGAACTGATGTATACTGAAACTATTGGTGCTGCAATGATAAGATAAAAAACTCAAATTACAAGAAAAAAGCTCATTGTAAGCTGCTGGACCATTGGTCCTTGTGACCCTTTTTTCTTTTCTAGTCAGGAATGTTCTTTTTTAAGCTGACTATTAATTAATATCGAAGGAAGAGCTCCAGGATATTAACTACTCCATGCTACGTCTCAAATGTTGGAAAAGAAAAAATATGTAGCACTCTTCCACAAACTGTCTGTGCTTATGTTACATAGCTCATCTTTCTGGTCCCTTACACTGAAATCTGTTGGAGGGTAGGTACATGTGGAAGGCAGGTCTGACTGAAACACAGGAAACCCACAGGAAATATCAGGTGTTGAGCTATGTGATTAATAGGCAAGCTATTTGCTCTGACAGTGGCATTGTTTTGTCTTCTCTAAAGGATTTATTTTTTAAATGGTTTCTTTTTAGGTTTGGCTTATACGTCTAATTGCAATTACAGAATTCCAGCTCACAAAGCATGCACTCAGTATTGTTATGCTTTTCCATACAGGGCAGAGAGAAAAGGGAAATAAAATTGTTCCAAGTAAGTTGCATCCCTGAAGATTGCTATTTTCATTGCACAGATCTGCACCCAGCTAACCATCGTAGTAGAAGACTGCTATGACTTGAAATCTCTCCCCTATGTTTTATTTCCTGGATTGCCAATTAAATGAGGTCACATTGTAGAAGGAAGGATGCTATTGCTGCTTGCACACTCCTGACCCTAATTAAACATAAGGAAGAAATCAGTCCCACCCAAACCCCACTGCTGAGTGTGTTTGTACAGGTGTCACCAGGCAGAATTTGGCCTGCAGAAAATATCCATTTGTACATGCCAAAGAAAACTGACAGGTTGGTTTGGGAATCTCACAGGGAGATTTCTAAGGCTGGTTGCAGACAGGCTCAGGGTGGAGGAGAATGGGCTATTTATTTTTTAACATGTGAACTGAACATCCTTGATATGTGTACTGCATCTGGTCTGGAGGGGTTTTTGCATAGCAGTGTGTACCGTACTGTGGTTTGGTTTTTCAAGGTCACTTTTTGCCCTTTGCCCCTGCCCCATCACATTTCCCAAAAGCACCACATCATGGAGCTGTACATCACAGCCATCCTACCTACATGAGAACTTCTCCACAACATCCAGGGGAAATGGATGAGTGCATGAAGTCATTTGTGGCAACTTTTTGTAAACAGTGAGGAATGTGTGGCCATATGGAGTGCTGCACTGAGCTAACAGACTGGTGTGAATCCTCTTCTGCGAAACCAGTGTCTCTGTCAAGAAAAAGCAAAACAAAGGAACTCAGCAAACATGCACCCAGGATTCTCCAGATGATAAAAGCTCAAAATAAGTGACACTACCTCGCATATGCTGTGTGTAAGCACAAAGAGAATTACTTCAGCATAGCTGGCACAGAGTAACTTGAAGCATGATAACCTGCTGTGTGGCAGTTTGTTGTCAGTAACTGCTCTGGTTGCAAAGAAAGATTTCAGCTATGGAGAACTTTCCCTGAGGTTTTGATGAGGGGTCATAGCTCTCAACCATGGGGAGCCCTGCTCATTTCAAAAAGCATAACCTCACATGCCATGAGTGATGATTTAGATAGTATTTTAAGTCGTCTCCCTCTTCTAGTGCTTATCAAAGCACTAAAAGATGACCATGAACATCTACAGGGCCACTTGATTAACAGGGGAAAGTAAGAAGGAGGAGACAAATCAAGGAGAACAAGTTTTTAAAGGCGGGATGAGACTGCAAAGTAAAGTAACATGCTGATATGAAAGGAGTTGCCGATAGTTAACATTTCATAGAATCATAGAATCATAGAATCATAGAATCATAGAATCATAGAATCATTTAGGTTGGAAGAGACCCCTGGGATCATCAAGTCCAACCATCAGCCCTACTCTACAAGTTCCCCCCTACACTAGATCTCTCAACACCACATCTAATCTGCTCTTAAACACAGTCAGGGAGGGTGACTCCACCACCTCCCTGGNTGTAGCTATGCATGGGGTTGTTGTGGCCCAAGTGCAGGACCCGGCACTTGGCCTCGTTGAAGACCATGCCATTAACATTGGCCCATCTATCCAGTCTATTTCATTGAAGGACCTCTGGCTTTAAAATTTGGGGGACAGTGTGGAGGGTTTTTCTAATACTTCCAAACCAGCTACTACAATTTCACATAATAAATAAAAAAAAAAAGAAACTACAAAAGCACTGAAAGAAGGAAATTTTAGATAAAAACACAATTTCCAGCACCTATCCAGGCTGAATTGTACCTCATGGTAAACCATCTAATACCACCAAAGTCTTCTGCAACTTCCATTTGTTATCTCTTTTGTTGGTTTTCTTTTTTTTTTTTTCTTTTTTTTTTTTTTTTGGCCCTTAACTGTGCTTTTTCTACATTGGTCTGCATTATGCCTGTGATCCCCAGATTGTGACCAGAAAGAGCTGTACATATGTTTTTTTTTTAAAAAAAAACAAACATTTGAGCAAACCACTTATCATATTAGTTATTTCTGTTAAATGTTAAATTACTCTCATATTAATTATTTTGTCAATAATTGCACTACAATTAGCAAGTAACGGCAATCCGATTTTCTAGCGTTCTATTCCGGGTTGCACAATTCCTAATTTCTCCCTCTGATAAAGCACTTCCCTTTATTCAGCAGACAATACATAAATCTTAAAAACTTATAAAGAAGTATAAAAACTACAATCTATTTTACTTTTAATATTAGCAGAAGTGTTTCTTGGATTTTTTTCAGCTGTCTGAATAGGGTCTAAGACTCAGAGTTCAAAGGAAAAAGAAAAGGAAGAGATGCACCTAGAAGTTCCAACTAGTATTCTCTCACTTTTCTATCAGCATCCCAAAAGATTTTTCATTCTTCATAGCACACAACTGGAGCTTCTTAAGGTCGAAAACTTGACTGTGTCATAAGATACTTGTATTTCCATGCACGGAAGACACAAGTAAGCATCCTTAGTAACAATTCTACACTGACTAGTAAGAGTCACCCCAATGTCCCTTAAGAAACTCCTGCCGTATTTTGGCATGAATACCAGGACCCAAATCTATCAGGTTCTGAAATCGGAATATTTCTCATCTTCATGCTGTGTGGCTACCTTCCTGTAGCTGTTCCCTTTTTAACATCAGCCTAATAAATCTTTATCCAGGGCAGGCAAACAACAGAAAAATATAATTTAAGGAACAATACTGCCTTAACAGCAAAGAAGAGGGAGTGCGATGAATCTTAAAGACCTTTTCCTGTGTCTGATTCCAAGTGCTGTGAAGTTATAATGCAAACATTGAACTGTCCTGAATTGAACAAAGTCAAGATAATTCAAGGACAAAAACATGTTTGCAGCCAATATAGATATTTGAAATCTTCTCAGCAGTTCTTTAAAAATCTCATTACAAGCTGAATGAGGTATTATTTCTTCTAGTGTTCCTACAATCCCTGTATTTCTTCATTGTTTCATTATGTGTGTTCTGAATACAGAGATGGGATCTCCCACAGTTCTACAGAGACATGTAGGATACAAGATATCCATAAATAATTATTTGCTTAGTTTATTCACTAAAAAATATCACTCCTGCCTGAAATATTTAAATGTGATTATTGCTTCAAACCACAAACAATACACCAAGGGCTTTGGTGAGTTCTGTAGCATTACAAGATGATGTTTGCTACTTCTAATTCAAATTTACTGTTAGTACTTGACTTTCTTTTTTTGTTAAAGATGACAGGTGGTAAGCTAGAATGTATGGTACGCAAACTATTCCTTCTTGTTTTCACCCCTTATTATAGCTACAAATATCCCACTAAGAAGCAAAGAATTGAAGCTGCACTTTCAAATAAATTGCTGAAGTTCATATTATTTATCCAAACAACAACAACAACAAGATCTAAAAAACAACTCAAAAAAAAGAATCTGAGCAAGTAACTGAAAGCATAGTTTTGGATTAAAAAATTATCTTGTCCTGCATTCTGTAAACAGCAGGATTGCTTTCATATTAAAAAAGTGATCCATTTTCTGACTAAGCATTCAGAACTTGTTATTATTGGTGTATTCAGAGAGGGATTTTATGTTTCCTTTGACTATACTGCTAAAGGGAAGATTACAGTTCAATTGAGAAAAATAGCTGTGACTAAGGAGCCCAGTGGAAGAACATGGGGAACCTTCTGCCTTGCAGAGGAGGGGTTTTTGCACATCAGCTCTTAATGGTGAAAGAATACTCTATAGCAATAATTGCAAATTGCATGACATTTTTAATACAAATGTTCTGCAAAGATAATGGCCAGTCCTGCTTATCTGCTATAGTAATTAAAAAGGTCTAATAAAATAATCTTGAGATAAATTTACATGCTTTATTTGATGGAGCTCCTAACACAAAACTCTTTTTTTTTTTTTTCCCACAGCTTCAGCTTCAACTTGTTACCCATTTTTGAAAGCTAATGCCAAGCTAAATTCTAATAACGTGGCTAGTGCACATTTCTATCTTGCATTAATTATTCATTTAGAACTCCACAGAAGACACCCACAAAGAGGGCAAATACAGGAAATATAATCTGCAAGGAGAGCCAAATTAAAAGAGCGGCTATCACAACAGCAGTGTTTTCATTAGATACAACTATTCTTGTGCAGCGTTTGTACGCATAGCTATGCTTCCTTACCTCTCCTCCCCTAGAGAGGTCCATGGATCTAGCTAATACTCTTGTAGGACTTACCACTTCTACAGAATATTAAACAAAGATCTAAATAATTTCTTTCCCCTGGCATCCTAATTAGAACAGTATGAACTTCTATGCCTTCAAGTCATAAAGTCTAAACTCCATGAAGAGCTAGAATGAAGTTTGTTACATTCACATGAGCAGTCACTGTTTTTTTCACATGGCTTTCTCCTTTTGTGTCAGATTTAGTGCAAAATGGTGCCATAACCAAATCTGTGCAAAGGTCTCCTTAATCAGACAGGAAGATTTTTTGCTAGTGGTGCAGGACTGTGTTGATACACAATTGCCTTTGCCTAGGAGACTCCTGTTGCTAGAAAGCCTGGAAGCTTTAATTTTGCTTGGCTGGTTCGTGATCAGAGTTGTGGCAGGGAACAGAAGTAGGCATTAGGGTACACAGGGAGCGGGGAAGAAAATATAATCTCAATGGCAGCAAGAAAAAACTGCTGGCACAGCTGATCTTAAATTTCCTTCCTAGGTGGGAAACAATAACTAAAACAGCTGAGATTTTCACCTTGGAAAATGCTTGTGAACTGGAAAGGATATTAGAAAAAGCTACAACGCTAGAAAAGTAATGCAGATTGTACTTTGCTGATATAGAAATATGCAGTAACAGCAATTAAATTAACGTGTGCCTCTACTGAAGTAGGTGATTTTGTTTTCTCTCTTGCAATATATTACCTAACCAGAGATATCACAGTTAAGCAGAGAAAGTATATTTTAAAGAAAATTATATTTGGCCAGGGATGATCTACAAGATAGACTATTGCCCTAATTCCTAGTGTGAACCTACACACATATACAGTTTGTCATCCTCAGATGTGATTTCTAAATTAATCCAACACAACTCTGTTCTCCACAAATCAGTTCTTTGGATTCGGTTGAAAAGACAGAATGTCGAATGAAGTACTCAAATGTTTTTATGAAAATTATTTGTGATATTGCAGTGAGTTCTACTCACCAAAGACACCAAAAATGTTCAAAATGTTGAGAACACAACTCCTAAATGTTGCATGTGTGCTTTTGAAGGTGTAGAGTAAGCTAGCTCCACAGTTCTACAACTGGGGTATATTAAGGACCATGGCATGAGAAACACTACTCAATTAATGATCAAATTTTAAATTTTAAAATAATGTTGAAATGGCATGCTGTAAGCAGCGGTAGGGTTTTAGGAGCAGCTGAAGTTTTCCTCCCAACAAGAATTTTTTCATCCTCACATGTTTTTAAGCTGCAGAGGGCTTTTAATTCATATGAACAAAAGACTTTGCACATCTTTTCAGTTCACTAAGAGGGATGAGCACTACGTGTATCCACGGCTCAGAATAGTCGGTGTGCAGGTAGCTGGGCCAATCAATTAAATATATAGAGAGTGAAAGCCCTCTCTAACAAACTTCATTAAAGTCTGCTAATTTCCCATGCTACATCTACCATTGTGCCCGTCTCTCTTTCAAGTAAAATTTCATTGTGGACTGATAATTCTTCATAATAGTACTGGAAGATTCCAGGAAAAATACATCAGCAAAGGTTTGAAAACAACTCTACGATGCTTACTAGCAATTTATAATAATTTTAAAATGGGTAAGTTTCTGACCAGCCCTACTTATAGTGACAACATATAGTGATACAGCAACTATCCTCTGGGGACTAGAAGATGTGAAGATCTATTCACATATGTAGATATCAGAGTATAGGATTTTTTTTTGACTCATATGGACCTGGAAGGATCCTCCTGCATCTCAAAATCCAGTTCCCAGGCATGCACGTGAATGCACTGACAATCTAATTAGGTTCAGCGCATAGATCTGAAGCCTGTTCACAAAAGTGAACAGAAGGCTCTATGTTTCACGATCAAATCAATCATAGGAAAATGGGCAAGAACTCAGAAATCAGATAAAACACAAAATCTCACTTTGATATGAGTAGCAGATATAACTCAGCTCTTAACTGACTTCATCTTCGTTGGCTGCATTTATTTAGTGATGCAGATAGAGGTACAGTGCATTATAAGATAACTATGTTCTTGAATTTGTACTGTCATTCACCTCTCATAATTCTGATTACTGCCTGAAGTGTACCTTTGCAAAATCCAATTGGTGTAAAGATTCCGTGGTAACTTACCATATCAAACTTTCTTACATTCCATCTCCTGACACTCCATCTCCATGCAATCTCACTGCAATTCTTCCCCAAGGTAAATCAGTACTGTACATACATAGAAGCATAATCTACAACTGAAGAAACTGCTGATTTTTTATGGTCTTTGTATTTCAGATTATGCTTGCACTCTCTGTGTAAAATGCACCCAGAGGTGCATTTTACCTGCTGACTGTGTTCTTCTCTACATCCCCAGCATCAGAAGACTAATCACATTAGATACAACGCATGTACTCTCTTCTACTTAATCGTTGTTCTGATGGCAGATAACAATGAACAATGGCTGAGGGATCCTCAAAGGCTTCCATTAAGCGTTGATCAAATGCTGGCCTAATTTTTCACATAGAAGAGTGTATTTGTACTAAATAAGAAATAGAAGTAACACAAATTGAATATGGATAAACTGGAAATATTCCCTGATATGAACAAACCCATCTGTATTTAAAAGGAAATGATACAGGCCTTATTGGCTTTGATTTTGAGATGGAGGAGCAACTTTCATCTGCGTATTTTGGGAAGTTCATTAACCACACCACAGGGTTATGCATAGAAGTCCTCGTGCTCAGACTTGAAAGGGCACGGATAACCATCCCCTTAAAATATGTACACTAAAGTGTACGTAATGAGAGATGTACATATCTGTTGCCATGCAGGCTGCATAGTTGCCATCCTCTTTGGAAGGGATCACGGCACACTTCAAAGTCGCTGCCTGACTTCAGCATACTGGTCCATGTTTAGCTTTACGTGTGGAGTCCTGCTCAACTACTTTGGGAGCTTTGGAGAATAGGATTTGAACAGATTGTCCCTTGTCAGACAGTGACTTTAAGGGCAGGCAGTACCTTTAGGCACCAAAGGTACAAGGTTTACTGATAAACTGTCTAAAGGGATGACAAATTGCTTGCAGGGATTAAAAAGCAAAACCATGGAGAAAACAAAAGTAAGTATAGTAGAAGAAACATGGATTATTTACAGGTAATTACACTTCATAAAATAAAGTACATGAGTCCTGACTGCTCTGCATTTGGAACCCAGGATAAACGTATTTAAAAAGTAAGGGGCAATGATGTGGAACAAAATTGCTCTCTTTTGGGCTCCCATTGTGTGAAACAGTCCCAGTGCTCCAATTACACTTGAAAAATGCAGAGCTTTCCTTTCCTCCAGAACATCTGGGACAGACATGTTGGTTTAAGAAACATGCCATTATTGCCAGTTTTAATGTATTTTGCTTCCAATCCCATTAGCAAGAAAGAGGAGGTAGGTTCACAGAAAACAGGTTTGTGATGGAAAATTAATAGGAAGTAATTTTGGAGGGGCAGGAAAGAGGAAAACAATTCATGAAGAATACTCCAAAATAGCTCCACACATATGCCTTCTTGAGATTAATGAATTTGTAGTACATGACCATAATTATTTCCATTCACATGGAACAGGTCCAGCTGCTTTCAGCATCCACAAATGAGAAGCAGAAGGAAGCAGAAGAGAAAACAACCATATTTTGTTATGTCCAACAGTTAAAATCACTGGATAGCAAATAAATTATGCTAAGCGCAATTAAGCACAGAATTAACAGTAATCATTTGTAACATAACACAACAAGACAGCTGAGATAAATGAGAAAGGGCTTGCATTGCATCCTATTGAGAAACTGAATGATACGTTGCCAAGATACATGTTTACAGAAATATGAACCTGAGGTCAAATAACTGATTGGCTTCTAGCGGTACGTGTATTCATCTACGCCTTGTTTGTGGCTGTTTCTAAACCCTTCCCCTGTTTTTGTGTGTGCCATAAAAACTCCTACTCTTCTAAGAGCTACTATTTTAGCATTACCGGGAGCAGGAATGCTAGTGCAAATCCAGGCTCAGGGAGCTGATGTTTAGTTGTTACTGAGTGGGTTAGACTTATCCCATGCCAGGTGAGAGATGGCACAGCAATATAAAGCAGCTGCCACCCTCTTAAGATCACTGCTAATGACAGCAAAACAAGAGGGAGAGATTTCCCCAAAGTCAATGCAGTTAGGGCATGTGGGAAGATGCAGCTTGGTCTGCATGTGCTCCAGAGCACTGTGCAACAACTCTCATCCAACAGCCGCATGTCCCAGTTAAAGCAGTCTACGGACTGGGCTGATGTATGGTTGGTTCCTCAACAGGTCTTAAAAGCTTGGGCCTGCGACGACAGTAATACGGGCAGCCAGCTTGAAGTGCAAGCACAGGAAAGGCACATAAGCCTGAAAGGTACCACTTAGACTTTCTTACAGTTACAGCTACACCAGCTTTCTAATGTTGGTGCTTACAGGTGCTTGCACTTGTTAAAAAAAATCTCCTTGCGCTGTTGCTATAACAACTCTCTGGGCTTTCTACTCAGCAAAAGGGTTGGCCCAGACTAGAGTCTTGTTATTTCTTTTATTGCATTCTGTGATTCTGTGCTGTCTTTCTGAGATATTTTAACTTGCCACGGTGGAAAAGCAAACTATCACCTTTCATTAGACAATCATAAGTCGCAGCCATGGAAGAAGACTAGAGCGTGCCCCAGCTCCCTTGGAAGAACTGGGCCCATATTTCCAGTTTATGGTGGGGTTGATTGCCCAAAAATCCTGCAGAACCACAGTAGAGTGCAGCCAAATCTAAGGAGACTCCTGGGAGCTAAAATAAGTAGACACAGAGTCTGTGCACCTAACATGCCAAAAAGATGATATGGATAACCTCTAACATCAATGTGTTTAAGAGCTAACCAGAGTGATTTGCCTTTTGCTTTGCCTTCTTAAGATGCAGTCACTCCAGCTCAACGCGAGAAAAAAGACGCCAGATTTCAGGTCAAAGCTCTTGAATGTGATCATGCTGCTGGCAATCCCTGAGGATGTAATAGAGCATCTCTAAGTAAGGAGGAGACAGGGAATCTGAGACCAATTATGTCCACACCAGACCCACTGCTGGCAACCTGTGGGATGTTCCTCTGAGGGTGAAAAAACACAATGAACCACCTCCCAGCTTTACTGCTTCATTAAGTCTCCACCAACGAGCTGTAGTTCCTGTAGCAAATAGAATCACTCCAAGTTCTGGCTTTCTGCAAAGTTTCCTTTTTTTGTGTCTGAAGCATAGCAGTACGTTCTGTATATCAAAACACACCTGTGTCACAGGCCTCCCATAATCTGTGAAGGTTGGGCCAAATTTAAAAATTAATTTCTAGTTCCTGATATGAAAAGACGGGCAAAAAATTTCCATAACAGACAAGTGAATGAAAGAGCAGATCTGAAGGACATGAAACAATCAGGGCCACAACATAATTGTTTCCTTAGGGGTGCAGATTTGGTCCTCACCTATAGATTTGACTGGAAACATGGCACAAAATAAGGAAGCCTAAATCTATTTGGTTTCTCCCTGCTCTCTTTTCTCCTAAAAAGTAGCTGACAGGTGGAGACTAAGCCAAGAGAACACAGTCCCCATATTAGCCATTAATGGAGACAAATGCCAGGTGTAGATGTCAACTGCAATTTTTCATTCCCTGTTGATAGCAGAGGGTTCCACAGAAAAATGCCAAAATGTTCTGTTAGAAAATGCACTCATGGCTCCCCCAGTCCTTTTGTGACTTTTTATAAGGCTTTTTGTTTTCAAAAAGTGATTTATCTCTGGTACGTCCATTAGTCCATGTAGCTTTGTCACAGTTGATCTTCATTAAAACTGAAGACACTATAAAAGAAGGCACAATTTTATAGTAAAGGTAATTGTTCTGAAGTCAGATCCACTGCAAGTGCCAGCATGCAAAATAATGTTGTGCAGTCACACATGCTGTGTAGTGTTAGACATTGACACAAACAGCAATGTATTTACCAGTTTGTTTTGATTTAGGAATCACAGTGAAATAATCATCTGCTAGAGGCATTTTTCTACAAAACAGACATGAAGAGAGTCACAGCCAGAACCAAGACTTCAGTTCACATAGAGGAAAGCCTGGAAATCTTTCAGGGTTTGGCATGAAGATGGGACTGGTGTTTCACTTTGGTGTCTTCTTTAAAAACGTATTTTGCTGGAATGCTCTTTTTTTATTTTTATTTATGCTTTTGTGAGTCAATGTAATTCCACTTTTGTGGGCTGAAGGGAGCCCTGAAGTCTCAGGCATTTCTGCCTCAACTGTCAAATGAGGCATTACATTATTAGTCTCTAAAACTATAAATCTGACAGGGTTGCTGTGATGCTCCAGTTCTGTGTCTTGACCAATCTTGTAATGAAGGGAAGACAGAGGAATTTAAGGCCACCTAAGATCCCTCAACAGTTGTCTTTTGACATTATGAGTCTTTCTGCATGAAAGCCTCAATCATAGTTTCCCTCAGAGTAAGTCAGTTCAAAGCACACTGACTGTCATTCCAAAGTGGATGATTAACAATATCTGTTCTAAATCAACAAACAGTAATGGAAGGCATGTGCTCATTTAATGGGTATTGTTTGTGTGGAGTACGTCTGTCCATTAAGTAACTGATAAATAAAACGCAGTGTTCAATGGTCTGAGACATTTCACAGTGAAACGTACTTGCTTGAGAAGCTGTGAGAGCAGAGAGCCAGGGGAAGGTATTACGCCCATAATGAGTTTAATAGAGAGAGTCGTGTTTAGGAGGTAGCACCTGAGTTGTCAAAAGTTATATAGTCTTTCCAAAGCAGGTAGATGCCCAGTAAT
Source organism: Jacana jacana (assembly GCA_013400555.1). Classification (NCBI taxonomy): domain Eukaryota; kingdom Metazoa; phylum Chordata; class Aves; order Charadriiformes; family Jacanidae; genus Jacana; species Jacana jacana. The sequence goes on from VZTM01007296.1 coordinate 18,242, forward strand.
TTTTTCCTGGAAAAAAAGGGCTAGATTTTTTCTTTATTGGGTTAGTGTATACTTAATAGTGAAGGCAATGAGAGACAGATTTGAATGTAAGTGGAAACCCAAGAGACTCCAAGGAACTAGGCACAAAGTCTAATGCAATTGACTTGGAAGGTTTTGCATCCACTGGTACTCATGAGCACACCAGAAAATAATGCTTTCCTGAGCATTCAAGCCAAAAAGCAGTATGAGCAGGTTGGCTAATATAGAAGGGAACTTTTTTGTTTGGCTTTAGCTTGAACAGATTAACAGAACACCTTTCTTTTTACTCCATCTGCATCTTTTGTTAATACTTTAATGATGTCTTTTCTGGACATTGTGAACAAACACCTATTTGCATAGTTCTAAGTTTGACCTGAGTTAAGGGCTAATCCTGGGTATTTGTTTAACAGCAAGGCACTCCTCATAGCATCGTGATGATCCTTTAAATGGGAATTCTGGAATACTAGCAAGCAAAGAGTTTCTTGAGAGCCTCCAAGGGGTAACAAGCTGTGCTTCTCCTGAACTTGTGCAGGCTGCTCTTTTCACAGATATTACCATATTCTTGTTGAGGGTAACGAGAAGGACAAATAATGAGTATTCTTGAAGTGCTGTACCAAAGGTTATTATTAGCAGATCATGTGCAATGACAATAAAGAATGAATGTCAGGGAAATGATGCCGACTCTTCATCCAGGTTTCCTTTTAGTAAAATCACTGGGCCTGTAACCTAACACATTAACTCTTTCAGCTCTACTGTTGTAAAACTTTGGTCAGTGCAGAATAGCATAGCTGTGGATACTATAGGCCAGCATTAAGATAAAAATAATGTAAATTTGGCAGAAAATTTGTCACAGATGTGAACGAAGTAGAAATGACACCAATATTGTTAGTAAACAGCATTATCTCAGGTTCTGAGAAGCAATTACACCCACATACACACCTGCTTTTAAAGTCCATTGTCATTTAGAACTATCTGCTTAATAAGCTTTGAGTTGAAGAAGTAAGTACATATGAGAAGGAGGAAGGAAAAGAGACAGCTGCTTCCATGAGAGATAAACTTGGATTATGACTTCATTGTGGTGAAAAAGTGCTAAGATCTTCAATACCATTGCCTTAATTTTGTAAAAATAAATATTTATAAACCTAATTAAACAATGAGGTAGGCCAGGATTTTATGACAGCAGCTTGCCCTTGGCAAAGAGAATTTCAATTTATCTCAAATTGTAGCTGCCTATGTGAAAAAATTAATTTAGATTTAGCATTGATCTTGTAGACTGAGCTGGCCAAATTAAACTGACACTCAAACTACATAGTTCCCTATGTATGTTTGTTGAGCGAGGACAGCTTAGTAACTACTCTGAATAATAATAATTGGACCTTGCCTGCAGAGAGCTCATTGTCTACAAAGCATTGCAGATTTGAAATTTATTGCTTTGTTCATCAGAATTCAGAATGGTTACCAAGTATCCACCCAAGAGTTACAGACACAGTCTGTAAGTGACAGATCAATTAAGAAGGCAGCACAGATTCCTAGAAATGCTGGAGAACAACAGGTGGACAGAATACATTACAAAGAAATTGTGAAAGTCATGTAATTTTTGAAACAGAAAATCAGAATGGAGGAAAAAGAGGTAGGAAAGTGCAGAGAAATAAAGATTGAGCTATACTGCCCTCATTAAATTCTTACCTCCTACTGGACCTNTATCACTGTCAGTATTTTCATCACTGATACCAAAAGAGGCAAAGTAATTCATTACTGGGTTCAGACTGGGCCAAAGAAAAATATTATCTGGACTGGTGCAATTTGAGCTGAGTGAAGTATTTCTGGAAAATACAACCTTCCAAAATATGCAGTTTAGAGCAGTCCAAAACATTGCATCAATTTAACTAAATTTGAAATAATATTTTCCAAACAGGATATATGGGGGGAGAAAAAGAAACTTAAAATAAAATTTAAATTTAAAATTAAAATAATTGTTTTGAATTAAGTCCTA